>VZTL01052371.1:0-50638 GCA_013400535.1 Scopus umbretta | reverse complement strand
CCCCCCGCCCCACAAAAACCTTGTGGGCTGCTGCATGTCTGCAGGGCTGACTGATGCTCTCAGTTTGGGCCAGCCCTACTGGGAAGGTCCAAGTCAGTGGGTTAAACCGGTGGTGGGCTCTGAGGCTCTGCTCGTGGCTCAAGGAGGGTCAGCAGCTGTGCCCATTGAGCAGCAAGGTGGCCAGGGGATATTTCTGGGTTTATAGTGAATTTGGATTGAGAAACACTGGAGTAAAGACTGCGCCTTTGAAAATTTATCCCTATAGAGCCCAAACATAATTATTAAGGCATTATTAAGTGCTCAAATCTCTACCCTTCCATTTGATGAAAGGCAGAATTGAATTGAATGGAATCAAATAGAATGGAATAGAGTAGAGTAGAGTGAACTAGACTAGACTAGAATAGAACAAAATATTTCAGTTAGAAGGAATCTACAATGTTCACCTAGACCGACTGCCTGACCACTTCAGGGCTGGCCAAGTCAAAGCATGTTACTAAGGGCACTGTCCAAACGCCTCTTAAACACTCACAGGCTTGGGGCATCAAACACCTCTCTAGGAAGCCTGTTCCAGTGTTTGACCACCCTCTCAGCAAAGAAATGTTTCCTAATGTCCAGCCTGAACCTCCCCTGGCGCAGCTTTGAACCGTTCCCACGAGTCCTATCACTGGACACCAGGCAGGAGAGATCAGATGTCCTACTGCTTTGCTCTCTTACAGCCAGGAGAGTGGCAGCAAGCTGTGAACAAAAAAGCTGCTGGGGGAAGGGAATATTTAGCTCCTGTCTTGTGTCCTGTTTGCTTGCAAAGTTGCCCTCCAAAGAGCACTGGCTTTTATTAGCGATCCCTGCCTGCAGTACGTGATCAGATACTGTCCATATGAACACCACATCATTACAACCCAGCGCTGGCTCCAAGCCATCTTTAGATGTTTGTTGTGCAGAGCAGCCTGGGAAGCATGTGGAGCCTGGCAAGGACCTTATCACAGCGCTCTGGGGTGGACGCGGACCTGGAGGCCAGAGTCCCAATGCCTGATGCATGGCACCTAACACTAAGCAGACGTGATGAGTGTCACGAAGGGGCCGATGAAGGGTCCTTGTTAATTTAAGGCCACGTCCTTGGGAGTGAACGCTGAGGAATGCTAGCTTCACACCCGCAATTGAAGGATGTGGGATCCAGATTTTTTGGTTCGGGTTATCAAAGTATGGAATATTGCAACAGGGCTCTGTTCCCAGCCTTGTACAGCTTGGGTTTGGACTCACTCCTTATTCCCCACTCTTACTCCTCTAACACCCAGCAGCCCACCTCCCCAGGGCTGCTCCATGATTCATGGCTATGGGAAAGAAAACGGGAAGACGTGTTTTTTGGGAGGAGGAGATAAATGGATACCAGTGGTGCGACAGGAAGGTCAGCTGGAGGAAGGAGAGGTCAGGACTGAGAGAGCACGGATCAGATAACGGGTTAAACAGGGTGAAAAAAAAGAGACAGGAAATTCACATTTGTTACAGGAGAAAAGGAGGAAGCACGGAAAGGGGATTTAATGGGTGAGGATACAGTTACATTAACAGCCAGAGAAGATGCGAGGTGGAGGAAGGCAATTTTTTCCTCCAAAATATGCAGATGGGCTTGACTGCAATGTTTCACTGACCGAGAGCAATTTCAGGAAATTGTTCCTGAGTGAAAAGAAAAAAAAAAGACATTATTTTTTAGTAGAAATATTTCACTTCTCTTTGAAGCTTCTCTCATATTAACAAATTATCTGAGCAATTTATAAAAACACTTAAGAGATCACTGTGGTCAGACAAAGTGCTTATTTGGCCTGAGACAAAGTTATCTCATTAAAATGCTGTTTTCCCCCTTCCTAGCTGCAAAACATTCATTTCTGGTTTCCCCCCATGGCAAATACGTTTATTTTTTCTGGTCTGGCCACCCCTTACCCCTATCAGGTTTTTGTGCAGTTCTGCTTTTCAGCAAATTTACACAGCTGACAGCCGGGGATATGAGTACCGCAGATGGGTACAAGAAGGAAGTCCTGTTAAGCAAGAAAGGTGATCATTAGAGTCTGACCAAATCTATTGCCTGTAAATATTAGCAGAGCAGAGAGCGTCTCCGTTACGTGGGCATGACCACGGAGAGGGAGGTTGCTTTGCACTCTCGACAGTATCATTTTAATCCAATCTGCAGTCAGTTGCATTTGGGAAAAAAAAAAAAAAAAACCAGCTTTCTGAGCTCTTTTCCAAGTTTCGTGTGTGTGAATAAACGCTCCAGCTCACACAGGAAGCTGGTGACAGATGGAGCAAGAGCTCAGCTCTTCTGCCGCGCTGGTCTGGGGTCCAACCACGAAACCACACTGACTTTATCCATCAGCTAACCTGGCTCACCCATGCACAGGCAGCGTGCTCACCCGTGGCCTGCCAGTGCTGAGCCAGCAGCCGGGTCTCGCCAGCGCTTTGCATCCCCTGCAGTTTGACGCTTTGCTGCAGCACCGTGCAGAAACACCTGAGGTGTCTCCAGCCTCGCTCGTGGGATCTGGAGCTCAGCTCAGGGCGAGGAACCGCAGGAGGGAAAGTTGCTGGTGCTGTGTGGCAGCAAGGGCCCATAGGCTGGATTACCCTGGTGTGGGCGTCTTCCACTGTCACTGCTCTGAAAACGACAGCCAAACACAACTTGTTGCCATGACTTGGGTTTAAGGAGTGATGGTAACACAGCTCACATCAGCACAGGCCCATAGTAATGCATATTTGCACCAATTCTTCTTGGGCTTGTTTTCAGACTGGCTATAAAACAGCCCATGATCACTTGAGCAGCAGTTTATTTTTGAGCGAACCATCACCTTTTGCTTTCACATAATCTGCCTGACTCCCAGCTGAACCAGGAAAAACAAACACCACACAGCAAAATCACCGCTGTGCAAAACTAAGAAGAGCCACGCAAGGATTTGCCAGGCGGACTTTGATTTGCATCTCTGGTTACAAACATACAAATCTCTCAGGCTGGCAAAACCTCTTTATTTGGTGTAACTGGGTGGGAAGAGGGTTTTTAATCATATTTTATCTGCTGCCACTCTGAAATATAATGGGGAGCACAGTCACCACAGCACAGGCTGAGTGTTTTTGAGCAGCGTGTTTAGATAAGGATTTACCAAGGAGAGGATTTCTTTGCAACCAAATTTCCCTTTCCTTATTTATTACACGTCTACATTATCCTCAGTTCACAGAGCCAGTTCATATCCGATTCCTCAAGGTTTTAGGGAAGATCATGTGATTTCACTTAACTCCCTGGCTCTTGGGTCCACTCAGGTGTTTACATACTGCACCTGGTGCAGAAGCAGTTTCGTTTCTGCCGAAATGCTGCCCAGCTTTCTCAATTCCTTGGACAGTCCTGTCCCAGCCAATGTTTTTTCTTAAAGCTAAACCTCTTCAAAGTCCACAACGTTACAGGATTTTATTAACTGGAATTTTTTTTTTCAGTGTGTTTGAAGCCTTTATGATTAAAAGTAGCCATTCAAAAAAGCAAGTAAGACCGTTGCTTATGGTTTTCTTTCTCATCTTGGGAATCTGGGGACTTGCCTCCTGCTTTTGTACTAATTGGACCTGCGTGTGCTGGCAGCTGTGCTCGGGGTGTGATTTTGCAGGGTGCGGAGGCTGGCTGTGACCGGGCGGTCGGAGCAGTGGGGTCAGGGGGAGCACGGTCCCCAGGAGCGGGTGCTGCCATCCCACAGGGTGCCCGGATCCCACTGCCACCCTGGTCCTGCCGCCTCTGCGAGCTGGAGGAGAAGGCTATAGGAAATGGTTTGCCCTGGGGTTATCCGTCCAGCCGTGGCTGTGTTTGTGCATACATGTGCGCGTCTCTGCTTCGCACACACAGAGCATCCTACTGGTATCCCCACGGGGCCTTGGCTACACAAACAAATGCCGGGGAGCTCGGAGGGGATGAAAATCCCAAGCACCGCAGGGGCTGCTCCTGCTGCACGCCAGGCAGCCTGTACCTGAACCTTGTTTTACTACACTTAAAAGCAGGGATGAAAACACCTTCAAACCCTTAACCAGCATAATTTTTCCTGCAAATAACCCCCGGCACATGGGTGTTTGCAAATCTTATTTGCACCCTAGAGGGAAAGCAGCTGCAAGGGGGTAGGGTGGGGTAGTAAAGATATTTTTGCTTGCTTTGTGTTGTGTAGCCTGGGCTACATGCATACAAGTGATGCTGCGAGCAGGGTGGGCAGTGTTACAGGTCCTTAGTCCCCCTGCTAAATGTACAACTCGTGTTAATAAAGAAACAGAACCTTTGTGCCAGGGTAGTTTATTTATTCTAGGAACTGCTCCAGACTATCCCCGCCAAAGCTCACCTCTGACGGCAACGTCTGCATCTTCCCTGCAGTGTTGTGCCGCTTCTCCCACCGAACCCTTTCAAGTGCACATGAGCCCTTGAGGTGAGTTTGTTATCCTGACACAAAACACCATGCTAGTGGAGTGGTGTCCCTCTGGGCTGCTTGGTAAACATCTCCTCCTGCAAACATGGCCTCCAGGCACCAGTTTGTGGTCCCAGCTCGTTTTAGCTGCCCTGGTTGCGGATTCCCAGGTCAGAGCAGGGAATGGTAACGGGTGCCAAAATGAGTAAGGTGTGCCAGGATGGGAATTGGGGATTAAAAAGCAGACATGTTGCCTCCCCAGCCAACTCCTTCTGCTCAGGGGAAAAGCAACTTCTGGCAGGCAGGTGGGGTGAGCATCTCCTCCACCACAGGGTCGGCAGCTCCTCCACTGGACCCATATGAACACCTGAAGGCTGAAGCACCCATGGGCTGGAGGTGCCCCCATCCAGGTCAGGGCTCAGGCCTTTTCCATTACTCATGGTTTGCACCTGCCAGAGCTTTTCTGGGGGAAAGGCGGGGAGTGTGCTGAGATGCCCTTGAAGGGATGTCCAGCCCGTGCTGCAGCCCCAGCCATAGCCCCGCTCCATCTCTTCGATGGACATGGCCGTGGTGCTGCTGCCAGGACTGCGGTTGTACCCCAGGGTGTGCCTGCAGCAGCCAAGTGCGGGAAACCCCAGCAGCTTTTGGGGTTTAGCAGTTCCAGCTCTTAACTAGGTTCAGCATTTTCTCAGGGAGGGGGAAAAGAGAACACAAGAATTTTCCCCAGCCACCGACAGGAACCAGGCTGAACCCAGGAGCTCGGTCCCCAGAGCACTTCAGCCTGCTCTTCAAAGCCAGAAGCCTTCATAGGTGCTCAGCACCATCAGACCCAAATTATATTGCTTCGCCATTCCCTCATGTTCCCCACCCCACAAATCTGCAAAAGCAAACTTTCCTTTTCCTTTTTTTTAAAAAAAGAGAGAGGGGGAGAGGCAGTTTCCAGCCTTTCTGGTTGCAAACCAAGGTAAACTCTCGCCTTTGAGTCTGCAGCCAGGCAGACTGCAACAATAACACCCGCAGAAAAGGGTGTGCTCCCATTCATCTCAATGGGTGTTAACTTGGAAGGGTAATTATGACCCCTGATGCCAAGAGCTCTAACCGTTTCACTGCTGAGCATCCCAGCCCATAAATAAAGCCTCTGGCTGGCTGTGCAGAAACCTGGGTGGGAGGGACGCCATGTAGCAATGAGGCGTTGACTTTTGGATGTGCCAGGAGTCTGAAGTGCTTTGGCTCCTGCTGAGGCTCCCAGCCTTTTTGCAAGCCCATTTCCACTGACACCATGACATAGATGCCCCACTGCCCTGGAGGATCAGCTGAGGGAGGAGAACGATGAGCCCTGATGAATTTACTGGGCTTTCTGCAAAAACAGTCCTGCAGCGATACATTCGGTTCAGCTGCACAAAGGAATGAATGTCTGGCAAATGCCTTGTGTTGGTTTTCCCTGGGAAACTCAGCTGGCGTTAAGATAAACAAGGTCCCAGGGAGCAGAGGGGAGAATGGGGTGGAGGTGGATGTGAGGAGCTCGTCCCTTCCTCCCGACCAAGCGTTTGTGCTGGAGTCCCTGGCTGAGGTCAGGTCCTCACCATCCTTGGAGCTGCACAAGTTTTAATAATCTAATTAGCCAAGGCAGACAAATAGTAGGAGGAAAGGAAATGTATAAAGAAAGGGAGTGGTTCAGGCAGAGTCACGCAGTCTCCTCCATGCCCCTACTTCTGCCGGGCTCTATCCCTTATCTGAGTGGGAAAACAAAACCTCTTCAAAAATGCAAAAATGAGAACAGGCACACAGCCTTCTTCTGAGCAGAGATGTGCAGGAAGGGACATGATCTGCTCCAATTCATTAACTCTGGAACCTACTGATAACAGCTTAAACCAAGGCTTTCTTAGTTATTTCTGCAATAACTGCATGAATAAAGAAGATAAAGTGGCATATCACTAACATCTCATGTCCTATAAAGTGAGAGCAGCTCATCCCTCCTTCTGACATGCTACAGATGGACCAGCAAAGATCTGGGCAATTGACAACATCATTGTGTGTTCCAAAGGGAAAAAATGGCACAAGCCCTTGGTGATGTTAGTACCAGCTATTCATGTGCCTTCAGCTGCTTTTCTCTATTGCTTTTAATGTTTCTTATGGTATACCTCAGTGGGGCACAGCTGTGTCTAATGTAAATAACTCTGTGCTCATCTACTGAAAGTAAAAGGAAGGAAATTAATGACAACAATAAAATAAAGCCCAAACCTCCAACTTACCGTCAGTGCTGGCTCTGCCCAGTTAACCCTTGTTTGGTTTTGGTTTCCTGATAGCCAGGGAAGGTAGTTTCTCAGTTTATGCTGTGCTATTTTAGTTTTCCCCTCTGTAATTAACTCTTTCCTCACAGCAATGGGGATGCAAAAAGTAGCTACTGTCCACCCTGCTTTTAACTCCAGACTTACTATTAATAATTTAGCCTATGCCATGGGGGTGGCAAACACCCTGATAAACCACTGCTATGGCTGGGCCTGTAGAGGTCTAAAATGCACTGCTAATTGTATGCTGGGATTTATGGCTTAATGGACCAATGATGGGATTTTAATCATGTATATGTACCCCACATGTTAAATATGAGGGTGAGCAATGTGTATTAAAAAGGCCCTGGTTCATTTTGTCCTAAGACAGATGTTGAAAATAAGACAGTATAGGTAGGTGCCTGTTTCTTTCCATAGTCTATTAATATAGTTTAAATGACAGATTACCGTGGCTATACCCAGCCATCCAAAGCGAGGGAGAACTTGATGCCTCCTCCAAAGATGTTGGTCCCCTTCCCAGTGATGCCCATCGAGTAAAGCCCAGGGCTGCAGTGCGTGCAGGCTTGGTGCACCTGCTAAGTGCTATTTAAACTGAAAAATGCATAAATAGCATCAGCCTCATTTTAAAGAAGAGGAAATGGAAGCCCAGAAATTAAGCTGTTTGCTCTAAGTCATACAGTAAATGCTCTGGAGACCTTTCTGTATGTAAATTTTGCACCAAAATAAACACATTTGAGTTTTGCACCGTTTGTCCCATCAGTGCAAGTGTTGCACATTGGTCTGAAAAACAGAGTTTTGTCCTGCTGGTGAAAGCCAGTCTTTGTTAAAACTCCATCATTTTTATTTCAGAATGAATGTCCCCACACAGATCTGGGCTTGAACAGGTGAGTTCGTTTTGGAGCGAAGTTGGACATAACTCATGTTCAGAAATGGGAGCAAAATTCTTCCCAGGTTGTCCATATAAAATTCTCCACAGATAATTAAGGTCCTGAAGTTAACATTAATGTTCCTTAGGCTGATAATAGGCTTTTTCTGAAGGGCTGGAGTGTGGGTCAAGCACTTGGACAAAAACACATGTGCTAAACATCAGGGAATAGGAGGGGCTCAGAGGTAGTTTGGTGACAGGTTTCTCGTTTTCTTTCTTGCCAGACTGGCTGCTGTGGAAATTTTGCCCAAAAAGGGGTTAGCCCCATCTTGGCTCCTTTTGGACTGATTTCACCTCTGGCCTTGAGTGATGAGGGTGGATAAGATCTGCACTTTGTCTTGCTTTACATCGTGATACTGTGGGTCTGATCAGCCCAAAGATGGCTTTTGCTGTAACCTTTTGCTAAAGGTCACCTCTAAAAAGAGGCAAAAAACCTGCCTAACTGTGCTGCAGTCTCATGCAACCACAGCCTTTGACAGTCTATAGCCTTTGTGTGACTTCCCTGTTTCTTTTTACCTGCAGGACCCAGCTGTCAAAGGATGCAAGCCCAATCAGGCAAACACCAGTGTGTACAAGCATGTTCAAACTCAAGTTTCTCCATGAAATCCATTCGCACGTCTTGCACGGGAGAAGCTAAAACTCTGTTGAGTTGTTGATACAGCTCAAGACTCAGCCAGTACCCAGTAGGTGGAAGGGAGGGAGCCTGGTGATCATCAGACTGCTGGGAAATACCATTTAATTCTCTTTTCTGCCTTTGTTCTGACCCAGAACAGCAGCTCCAATGTCCTGTTATAGCACCTATGGAAGGAGCCCTATGAAGAGGAGAAATCCCAGAAATGGGGCAGATATTACTGCAAGGAGCAGAAAACACCTACTGTTTCAGAGCTGTTTTCTGAAGCAGAAGGGCAGTGAAGGGGGGTAGCTGCCCAGATCACTTTGAAAGACAAGAAACTCAAGGTGTCCAACAGCTTTTCATGCCAGTTGCAAAATTAGCCCCTTCTGATGCTTTTCTTCCCCTGTTGAGTCAGAAGAGAAAACCTGCATGCTGCCCCTCTCTGCCTGTGCACCCCTTTGGTGTTAAACAGTTGGGTTGGTGTTGAGCAGCTGCAGCTTTATTTGAGCTTCTATCTTTTGTTTTGTTATTTAACAAGCCCAAGAAGCTGGCAAAAAAGTGCAAAGAATTGTAAAGCCTTCAAAAGCAAGTCAGAAGATGTAGAGGAGATCTGTGGTTTGGCTCCCAGACTTGGCAGTATTGCCCTGGTTTGACTGTCTTCTAGCAAGGTGGGCAACTAGAACGGGGAGCACAAATAGCCCATCATACTTCTTGTCCCAGTAAAGTGATTTGCAAACCCACGCTGGGTGCGGAGGGGAGGAAGGAGTTGACCCTCAGGTCCACAGACCTCCAGTGGGGCTCCCCAAATGAGAAGGTGCTTCAGAAAACTTGTGTGTGAAGAAAAATTAGACAAAGGGCTGCAAAAATGAAGCAGCCAGGTCATTGAGGTGAACTGAAATACACAACTGAAAGTGCTGTGTTGTCTGTCTTTGACAGCACTTCCTCATTTCCCCTCCCACTGCCATCTCCAGAGAGGCAGCTGGGGCTGTCGCACAGACCAGGCGTTTAAGATGAGAAACCATCAGCTCTGGTCCTGGTTGTCCCTTCTTGCCCTAACACCTCATCCTCAGTTTCCCAGCCTGCTAAATGAGGGATGGGATACCGTCCAGGAGACACAACAAGGATTTGCTTATGAACTGGCTAGGACCTTGTTCCCAGCAAAACAGATGGGGGTTTTGTCCTAGGTGCCAATGGGAAGAAGTCTTCAGAGGTTGTCTCCAATGCTGTCCTAAAAGATTGAGTAGCTTGCTGCTGTCAGAGCAGATCTACAAATTGCATGCACAGTGTGAGTGGGCAAATTGGTAGGGAAAAAGTAATCCCTTTTGCCAGGGAGATGTTTATAAGTATTTAAATGGTGCTATGTTTGATCACACAAAAAGAGAGTGTTTCCGTGACACAGGAAACCCAAAGGACAACTATACTGTGCTGTAAAGAGGCCTGAGCAAGATCAAAGATCCCTTGTAGTCATCCCTGAACGTACACAAAGAAAGAGATCCTGATATGTCTACATAGACCAAGCTGAGACAAGAAGCATAAGCATTAATGCTCTTTTTACAGGTGACAGATTGGATAGAAAGCAGATGAAGGATTTTTTTTTTTTTTTAGGAAAATGACTGGGGAATGAACTTTTGGTGTAAATTTAAAATTCCACACCACTTGTAGAGCTAGAGACCATATCTAGAACAAACGATGGATGTGTTCCTTCACTTTGGGTCTCAATTGCCCAGGGGTTGGAGTGGGGGGCCAGGATGGAGCCCCTTTTTGACCCACAGAGGCTACCAGCCTGGAGACATGGAGGGCAGCAGTGTAGCCATAACCTTTGTACATGGGTGTAAGCTGTTCTCAGCTGGGCCAAATTTCATTGCACCAGATGCTAGAAGGGTGATTCATCACAGG
The DNA here is from genome assembly GCA_013400535.1 of Scopus umbretta. Classification (NCBI taxonomy): domain Eukaryota; kingdom Metazoa; phylum Chordata; class Aves; order Pelecaniformes; family Scopidae; genus Scopus; species Scopus umbretta. Next base: position 40,510 of record VZTL01052371.1, on the reverse strand, counting down.
AAGGTTGGACATCTTCAGCTGAGGTGTTCGCCTTCAGCTCCTTTTGCAGTCAGCATAAAGGAAGATTCATCTGACCTCAACTGACTTTTCATTTAGAGTGAGATGAGTCCCTGGTAAACTGAGTCTAGGGTGAGTGGCCTGGGTTGGAGAACTGTTGTAGAAATGATTTAACCCTTCATATGGAGTAAATGCACGTACTCTGGGTGATTGTGGATAGTTTTTGCAGACTCTTTCCTCAGGTAGTCAAGTCCTAAGAGACTTGCCCAGGGCTGTGGTGGAGCTGGGAGACAGACCAGTTCTTCAAAGTTGCAGATTTAATGCCCAGAAAACATGATTTCCTTCTAAACACAGACACAGAGTTGGCTGGAATTTAGAATTTTTGTCTGCTGGGAAATGTCCACATTTGCTTTCTATTCATCATTTCGAATCTGAACAGAACCATAAAATTTTAAAATGTTTGATGGAACAAGAATGTAAAAGCCGTTCAGTCTGACACCACTGAAACATTTCACTTTGATAACGTCAAAACCAAACATACCAGAGGCATATGCAACATAAATTCCAGCACAATAAAATGTAACACACATTGAAAATATTTCAATTAATATGGCAATACAATACAAAATTGATCAAACCAAGTTGAAACAATATCTCTCTATGTCACTGTCATTGTTTAACCCCAGCCAGCAACTAAGCCCCAAGCAGCCACTCGCTCACTCCCCCACAGTGGGATGGGGGAGAGAATCGGAAAAGTAAAAGTGAGAAAACTTGTGGGTTGAGATAAAGACAGTTTAATAGCTAAAGCAAAAGCTGCGCACGCAAGCAAAGCAAAACAAGGAATTCATTCCCTACTTCCCATCGGCGGGCAGGGGTTCAGCCATCTCCAGCAAAGCAGGGTTCCATCGCCTGTAACAGCTGGGAAGACAAACTCTGTAACTCCGAGAGTCTCTCCCTTCCTTCTTCCCCATCTTTATATGCCGAGCATGACGCCATATGGTGTGGAATATCCCTTGGGTCAGTCGGGGTCAGCTGTCCCGGCTGTGTCCCCTCCCAGCTCCTTGTGCCCCCAGCCTGCTCGCTGGTGGGGTGGGGTGAGGAGCAGACGAGGCCTTGGCTCGCTGTAAGCGGGGCTCAGCGATAACTAAAACATCCCTGTGTTATCAACACTGTTTTCAGCACAAATCCAAAACATAGCCTCATACTAGCTACTGTAGAGAAAATTGACTCTTCCCCAGCCAAAACCAGCACAGTCACCAAAGCATTTTAACATTGCTGAAGTGAAACTGAGGAAACGCCGTTTGTTAAAATGTTTCTCTGAAAGCTTTTCAGGAAAATTTATGTATTCTTGTGAATGCATGTTGAGATGGAGAATGATTTTCTCAAAAAATGTTGAGCAGCTCTGAGATGTGTGGGTTTTATTTTTCTGCAAAATAAAGTCACTTCCAATAATTGGCAAGACCTAGAAGTCATCAGGTGTTTACACTTACACAGAGCTGGTAGAAACAATTCCTTAGACCCTTTTTAATGCACTTCACAACCTTTCTTTTATTACATGCAAGTGCTTTTTAGTTGCTGGATACATTTCAGAGTGAATTGTTTTGGTGACACTGATGGCAACATCTAGAATGGGCAATATCATCCTCAGACCTGGAAAATCCACCTAACCACTGTGACATGCACTTTTTTCCCGCATCAGAGTTGAGTCATTTGACAGACTCCTCCTTCCTCATACCATATTAACAAATGAGCTAACTAATTATTACCTCTGTCTTGGATGGAGTTATCCTTTTGTTATTTCCCTTTGGTGACTACCTGTCACAGTTAGCCATGCTCCAAACAACATTTGCATGGTCACACGTGCTGGATGGGTCCCCACCTGGATGAGAGTTGTCTCTCCCCTCACCACTGCTGTCTAAGACATCCCATGCTGCTTTCAGGATATTTTAAACCCAAACTAAAAGCAAGTCAGAATAGAGGAAAGGAGGTAAACCTGTGTTCATGATGATGTCCCAACATGACAAAGTCACAGTCTTTTTGCAGCTCCCAGCAACAGGGAAAAAAGTGAAAGGTTGCCTCTGTGTGTCGAACCTTCATGCTCAGCTGGGACCTTGCTCACCATTCAGTCTCTCACCTTCCTCAGTTCCCATGGTGCCTAGAGCTTACAAAAAGCCATCTTTTCTTTTTCAGAGGTGGTCTTATTTCTGTGTTAGGTGAGGCAAATACTGTGTATACCATGGACAATCTTTGGAAGGGAAAGGCATTTCAAAGCACTCCTGGACTGGGTTTTCAGGGGTTGAGGGCTTCATCAATTCCAATCCCTGCAACAGGGACAGCTGAGTCCCAGTTTGGCATCAGAAAAGGCAAAAAGACACATTTTCAGCTTCAGCAAGTGTGTCGTGAGGATTTGCAAATGCCAGCCTGTGGCTGAGTATAACGAGTCTGCAAATCTCAACAGACGGAGGCTGTGACAAGTTGCCAGGTGGCTGGTGCTCACCTGGAGTGGTGGCCATGGTCACATCCCCTCTGCACAGCAAAGGATTAGACTGACAGAATACCTACCATGAACCAGTACCCGGCATAGTGGGTACAGAGGGAACAGGAGCTGTGGTCCACATTATACTGTGCCTGCTCCTCTCCCAGACCAGTGTTTTTCACACCCCAAGCCCTGCTCTTCCCACAGTAAGTGTGCGCTGGGCAGGTGATTGCATGTTGTGGGTTGACACAGCTCACCATCCAGGACTGACCCTGCTAAAGCCCTGGTGCCAACGAAGCAGGGAGGACTCGATAGGGTCCCTCATTCCTTTGCAGGGCACAAGGGAGGCTAGTATCTTGATGAAAAGTGTCCCCTTAGAGCAGTGTTGAGTTCTCAGTTCTTGCTCTCCAGGAGAAACCAGGCTGGAGCCACCTGGAGACAAAGTCTCCAGGGTCACGGTGACTGGGACCAGAAAGCTTCAAACGGCCTGGCTGTCTTGTGACATTTGTCCCATCATTTCAGGGGCTGACCTGTGCTCACAGAAATCAGTCCTATGACATGTAAGCCCTACCTTGATATTCCTCCAAGCTCATCTTTTATAAATGCATGCCCATAGCACAGCCTGACAGCAGTGGGGAGAAGAGTGGAGAAAGCACCACATCACTCAGCACCAAGAGCACTGTAGGAAGGCAAATTGGTGAAAGAAACAGTGTGAGAGAAACCAGCATCGAGGAAAAAAAAACAGCGCTGTATGCTCCATTCCCCTTCTCAGTATGTTCCCTCTTTTCACAGGTTTCAGCCTCATTTGTCCCTGCTGAGAGCCAGAAAGAAGATGAATTTTACCTGGAGTGCTTCTCCTCACCTCTGGAAGCACTCTTTCATTTCTCTCTGCCTCTCCACCCCAGCAACACAGCACCACACAGCAGCACCCTCCCTCACCCTGCCACCGTCTCTCCTCCTCGTCTTCCCCCTCTTGCTGTGGCTTGACACGGAGGAACCTGAAAATTCGCTGTGATGTTTGAATTCCAGCCAAAAATGAAAGCGAGACCCTGCGACTGGTCAGAAAGCCTAAAAAACATATGGCATTAATTCTGCTTTCCCACAGTTCCTAAAACTGCAATTAAAAGCAGCCCCCACCAAACAGAGCCCCATAACTCAGCTCCATGATTTATTGGAATAACGAAGCTTTAGAGGAAAGTTGGCGAGGACCAGGAATTCCATGTCCGGGAGCCGGGCTCTGAGCACATGGCCTGCGCACAGCCAAGTTTATTTTATTACCATGCCACTGGTGGAAGAGCAGGATCAGAGAAGGACATTCCTTTGAGAAAGCTTATCTTTGGCACCCATCTGCCTTCCAACAGTAAACCAGCCCCTGCATCTGCAGGCTGCAGGAGATGCTGCGTGGCAGGAGCAAGCAAACGAAAGCTGACTGGGGATAGCCTGTCTCCGTGCCACAGTCGTCCAGTGGGTGAATAAAGTGCCTGCTTTTTCCCATCAGTAACAAATAAACGTGGCCCGTGAAATGGCAAAGACTGCAAATCTCCTCTTTCCCAAGGACGTGTTTTATCATACTTGCTTTCTCAAAACCAAGGCCTTTCAGCTCTTTAACTGTGAGCAAACATGAAAGTCAAGCTATGTAGCTCAGATCTACGTTTTCAAATGTAGCTCAATAGTCTGGAAGGGGAGGTGGGTAGGGGAGAGTCATTCTAGTTAAGGATGTGGATTTCTGCCTGTCATTTTGCTACTGCCTGTTATGATGATCCCCTCTAATGGTTAAATGCAGAAGCTAAGTATAGACAGGATCAAACTAATTTCTAGGAGACATTTTATAATATTTGTGACCTGAGACTTGCACATGACTCTAACTTATGTGATAAAGGCAAACTTTAGCCAGATTGAGTCTGGGGGTAATGCCAGGAAAGAATTACAGCTGAAAGTATCTTCTTCATTTAAAAGAGGGTACAGTAGCAAGACCGAACACACCAAACCGCCATCCCCATTGCAAAACACAGTCTCTGTCTGTTGTCCAGCTCTGGTTTCCACCTCCATACTTGCTGATATAGCAGTTTGCAGGAGCACTGGTCTATCTGGTGTTTGCTCTCATGCTTTTTTGATGATTTTGCTCACCCATGCCACTGAAAAGGCAACCCAAAGTGCCCCCCACCTGACTTCATTTGGTGAGGAGGAATATTTTGTACTGCAACCTGTTGCCACACACCAGTCTGGGTAGATGGCTGATAACATTTTTAAAACAGACTTTCAGGTGCAGAAGATTATATTCACCCCATGCAGAGCCTTAAGCTGCAAAGCCTTGTGTCACTGTGTTGTACAGCTCTTGTGCTGGCAATTAGCAGACTGGGGTACTCCCCCTAAAAGAGACCATTTGTTGAACACCTGCCTTGATAGAGATCTCCAAACATCATTGCTGATGGGGAATTGTCACTATGCAACTTTATACTGGAGCAGGTGCAGCAGAAAGCTGTCTGCAGTGTCTGGTGACAGGAGACTGAAGTTGTTTGGTTTGCTTTGCCTAGCAAAACAAAAGTGAGACATAAGTGGAAATAAGCCCTTTTCTAATTGTCTCGGGAATTAAGTTTTGGCTGGCTCTTGGAATCTTTGAAGCAGAGGAGCGGAGGCAAGAGGTCTGCAGGATCCGAGGATAGGCTTTATGGAAGGGGGAGAGCTGACAGGACAGGGATGAACCTGAGGTTAGACAGTGAAGCTTGGTAAGAGTCAGTGAAGACGGTATTCACCCCATTTAACTTCAGACATGTCCTCAACTGAGTTAGTCCCTCAAGGTCCCCTTCATAGTCAATGGGCAGAAACAGACATATGCAGGACATGATTTATCTTAGCTGTTGCAGATGTGTCCTTTAGGCCAAGACGAATCACTCCCCACAGTCCATTGACTGTATTGATTAGATGTCCACTAACACCAACCTCACTGGAGGCTACTGAGCTTACAGCTACTGCTGTCTAAAGGGGTGCCCAGTAATGCAGGCAGCCTTTGGACCTGCTTCCTCGCCCATCTGCTGTATCCTGCCGGAACAGTCCAGCTGAGGACCCTATGCAGAATTTGACACAAAGTGCTACATCCTCAGACTCACTGGGGAGCTCTATCTAATAAAGATGAACCATTAAAGATAGGAGTGAACAGAAATGCTGGTGATTGCAATGATATTACGGTATCTCAGATACCTGGTCAACATGCCTTGCTCACAACCTTCAAAGAAGAGAAGGCTCCAGGGAGACCTTATTGTGGCCTTTCAGTACTTAAAAAGGGCTTATAAGAAAGATAGGGACAGACTTTTTTGTAGGGTCTGTAGAGATAGTACAAGGGGTAATGGTTTTAAACTAAAAGAGGGGAGATTCAGACTAGATATAAGGAAGACATTTTTTACAATGAGGGTGGTGAAACACTGGAACAGTGTGCCCAGAGAGGTGGTAGATGCCCCATCCCTGGAAACATTTAAGATCAGGTTGGATGGGGCTCTGAGCAACCTGATCTAGCTGAAGGTGTCCCTGCTCATTGCAGGGGAGTTGGACTAGATGAATTTTAAAGGTCCCTTCCAACCCAAACTGTTCTATGATTCTATAAAATAAGTCATCAGATTTGATTTCAGAATGTCAGATGTCCCCTGTCGGAAAGGGAGGCACATTGGCAGGGACTGTTGGGCTTTAAAGACTACTTCATGGTCTTCATCCCAAGTCGTCAAGGAATTTCCCTTAACTTCCCTCTTTGTAGTGGAAGATCCTAGGACACTGTGGACACCTGTGTTGTCTTTTACTCTCTTTAACACATTAGAAGTATGACTTTTCATCTTTTTCTCCCAGTCTAGAGTCTAATATTGATGACAGGGCAAGTACAGTCTGTATTGCATGGAGGAGCTGCTGCAGCTCTTTGGTGGGTGCTGTGGACTACAGTATTCACTGCAAATGTGAGGGACAGACTGGGATGACTCTAGGATCTAGACCACTTCTGTCAGATAATACTACATTGATTGGTGCAAGGATGAAGAATAAGGACAGACAAATTAAAACTGGACTAGCTCTGAAGTTGACCCATTGGACAATACGTACCTTACCAAAGTCAAAGGCAAGCCGGGATGCCAGGGACATTTGTTCTTCCTCCACTGCAGGTCAGCAGCTCCATGAAAGTTTGTGATGTCCTGGTACTAGTCCACAGGGCATGAGTTTATAGTGAGATGTTGTGGTGAGGAGAGCTTGTGTGATCTGTCAGTGTAGAAGGAGTGAACCTGGTCAGTGAGAGGAGGCAAGATCTTACTACCTCTATAGGCAGCATTAGTGAGACGTAACTGAAGTAATACACCCAGTTGTGGTGCCTGGACTTCTAAATGAATTTTACAAATCTAGAAAGAGTGCAGGAAAAAATGAGTTGAAAATTCTGCTACACAGTGTAACTCTGAAGAAGCTCAGATCTTTTGTTTATCAAAGACAGATGCTTTCCACCTTTTTTGACTTGTGGCCACTGTGGATTGTCTCTTAAAATGTAGGCACTGGCAAATTCCAGCCTGTTGGCAGCTGATGTCCTTTTTCCAGCCTCTTCCATTAAAGTCTCAGAAGTAATCACTGTTCTGCCAGGCATCCAAGGGCTGCAAACCACCTCTCTAGAACAGCCCCTCCCTCATAACACAATGCTCTCCTGTTGGACAGACAAAGCTAAAATGAAATACAGACATCTGGAGAGAAAGAGATGCAAATGGAAAGCAAGATGCAAACAGATGTTGGCAATGAACACAAGAAGGGCCCTGCTCCTTGACATCTTCGAACTAGGTTTCAGTATTTTCTGAGATATTGTCTAAGCCAGTAGCTTGTGGAGACTTCTGAAAAAAACCAAACCCCTTTAATGTTCTTAGTCACCTTTACAGACCCTTCTGAAATAGCCTTTACACCTACCATTACTCACAGACCACAGATGGAAAAACGCTAGTTTGACAGGAGATTGCAGCAGCACAAGGGAGAAGACCATGACACTCTTTTCTGACTTCAAATCTGTAGTATAATGGAATAATGCTTGCTTTGCTCAACAGAAAAATATACAAATAATCAGAAAAACATGGCAACAGGATGACAAAACTATGGTATAATATTTCCCAGAATGACCTCAAAGTCATAAATCAAATCTCTGAATTGTCAGCAGCGATCCAGCTGAACAGCCAAATTACCCCACCATCCAGCATATTTTATTCACTGTTATTACCGTGCATTATTTATTTACAGAGTGCTGTACATGTAGACACTGCTTTTTAGGTACATAAAAGACCAACCCAAGGAGTTCAGTTACATTCAGGCACACAAATATGATATTCATTGCAGCAGCACTGTGGGTTAACGATTATGGTACTCCTTCAGGTTTCTTGCTTCCTTTTTGATTTTATTGCACTGAAGTCAAACACATTTTAAACTCTGGACTTCGAGTCAACCTGTCTGTCTGAGGCAGTATATGGCCATATTATCTTAGGATCAGAGTGTCTGATGGGCTTATTTGTTCTACCAGGATAGCTAAACTCAGAGTTATGAACTGACACTTGAACTGGCTGGAAATTTTCTGCCAACCTTTCCTGTCTTTGATTGCTGGTGAAAGACAAGGTCTTAGCAAAACAGGAATTTTTAGCACACAAACTGAGCGCCGCACTTGGGTGCAAGGAAGGCTTTGCATTTGCTTGTGTGTAAAACTCAGTCTTTCCTTTTCCCTATTCTGGGAAACAGTTAAACCAAAATACTACATCATGGGGTTTATTTGTTTTCTTTCTGCATGAAGGAAAAAGCACTCTGATTTGCTTTAATCAGTGTTTATCACTGTATCACTGAGTGTCTCCCCAGCCAGGAGGTGGACACAGCGAAGTTCCCAAAGAACTTTTGTGCCCGTCTTGTGCTGCACAAGACATGTCAAGCTCCAAGTGGAAATGTTTCTCCTTTGGGCTCTGCCATTCTTCCCTACACTGCAGGCTGATGGGTGATGGTATTGGAGGATAAGTGCTCAGCGGCTTCTCCTTCAGCCCACCATGGACCTTTTAGATCTTGAGGGTCCATATATCTGCATCAAGACATGATTCGGTGGTGAGCAAAGCCCATACCTCAACATCTTCCAGCTCTGACTGTGTGTGTGGCAGGAGTTGCATTATAATAAATAGAAGCAAGGTATTTTACATCCTTATTTGGCAGCATACTGCTTGTTTCACAGAGGTTTAGAGTCACTGCTGCTGCTGCTCAAACCCATCAAAGGGTTCAAGTTCATATGGTGATGAGAGAAAGCAAAGGAGCTGAGCAATTAGATCAATTGCAGATTTACTTGGGATACTAACAGGATGATATTTCCCCCCTTTGCACACTCTGATGCAGTCACTGAGCAACATTTCTCCCCCAGTACATGATTTCTTCCAATTCCAGTTACTGTTGGGAGGAAAGACATGGCAAAATTACTGTCTCAGATAGCAGCGGTTTCTCATCCAGCCAGAGCAAGCCAAGAACATTTCCCACCACCAGCATCAAAGAGCCCTTCTCCAGATGTCTGGAGGAAAGACAGCATCTGTCTGTCTGATGGGAAGTCTCCGTATCTCTCAGGCATGTAGGAGGGATTGCCTCTGATTTTTTTGTTCCTCTAGCATCATTACTCTAGTCTTAAATATAAAAGAGGATCCTTTACTGATCCCAGCCATTGCAAAGTGCTTCACGTGCCTGTGGAAATCCATGTGAGCTATTAATTAATGACTTAATTGCTAATTATTTCAGTACTGGAAAGTATGCTAGACCCTCCCTGTCTGCCCAGGTACACTGCCCTGCCCTGGGGAGTTACTGGCTCATTTCTGATGGCATGGAACACGGTTATAATGAAGCAGAGAGAAGTTGGGGGAAGAAAGAAGTTGAGGCATCTGCTCAAGCTTAGTAAGGGACAGTGCCCAGCCTGGCATGGCAAAGAGATGAAAAAGTAACACCCAGAACAAGGAGGCGTCTTTGCTTACTTGTTCCTTGCAGGCAACATGGCTAAAGGCATCTTGAAAGAGGAATGTAAAAAAGACATGGAACATAATTTCCTGAGAAAAAGATGAGAAGTGAAAGAAGTTATAAAGGATGTTTGAGTGGTTAAGACATAAACTTGTAGATCTCCACTACCTGGGATTAAATTCTTCCTTGGCCAGAATCTTCAGCATGACCATGGGTGAATCACATAAACTCTTCAGTACCTGGACTGCTTAACTGGGAATACCAACATCTCCAAGGGGGCAGCGCCAAGAGAAACAGCAGCCATACTGGGAAGTGCTGGTAGCCCTGGTAGCCAGGACTGGCAGAAGCTGAGGCAGGCAGTGCTCCACGCACAAACCATGCTGTGACTCACACAGCCTGCCTTTTCCTCATACCCAGAAACTCAATGATCTCCAGTCTTGCCCGGGGCTGGAGAGGCTGCCAAAAATGCAACCCCAGTTGTCCCTGGGAGAGCTGGGGGAACACAAGCACATCTGGGAGCAGCCTGGAGCCATCACCCAAGAAGTCATGCCAGGCTTTTCTTCTCCAGTGCTCTTCATTTCATGGGATAACTTTTAGTGGTGGCGGTTAACATGTGGTCCCTCTGTGGTGCTGCTGCTGCCACTGCTACACACGGTCCACATACAAAGTTGTGGTGGGGTGCAGCCCTGCAAACAAGTCCATCCAGATTTCTGCTACTGAATGCTCTTCCCGGAGCCCTTATTTTTCCCCATGTGTCAGGAGCTAACAATGGCTTGTAAAAAGCTGGCCAGAATCTGCTGCAGTACTACCAGCACCACAAGCAACAGGTCTTCCTAGAGGCATCATCTCCTCACTCTCAAAGGCAGTAATTTAATAAGGTGGAAGTGAGAGTGTCTCTTGTACAAAACAAAAGCAAGGTGGTCAAAGAGTCAGGTCTCAGCCTGTCTGAACCCCCTGGAAGCAGGGAACCTCCTCCGGGCTGGCATCCTAAATAACCACATCTTTGCAACAAGTAAATGGGATGTAGCTCTAGAAGCCTTAATCCTGTAGACACTTCACTTTCCTGGTGTGAGCAGCCTTTGAGAAATCCCATGGGTTTACAAAATTAAGCTTGCATTGAAATCTTTGAATGAGGAGGTGAGTATTGGCAGTCTCGCTGCTCAGAGCACGGGCATGCATGTGAGTTCAGCTTTTCCATGGCCACAGTAGGAAAAAGCTGATGTCAGGCCAGATGTAAGCGATATACATCTTAACAGTGAGGCAGAAAACATATCTCCATGTTCCTGCTAACCTTAGAAAGCAAGTGCTTGGATTGCTACACAGAGGATTTGTAGCAACAAGGAGAATGCAATTAAATAACAGGGATGATCTCATTATTGTAATGATGAGGTGTCATTTAATAAGGAGAATCCAGGACTGGGAGCTGAGAAATGGAGTCCTAATCCTGGCTCTTTCTCCCAGCTCCAGTAGGTCACATAAGGCTGGCACCCTTTCTTCAGTGTGTTTTTATGAAATACAAAGCACTGGCAGACCCTGGTGCTTGCGGAAGCTCTTGCAACAGAGAAGAACAACAGTAACGATAAAAACTGCCTTGACCCTTTGCCTTCCCTATAAAAGCAGGGTTAGCACAATTTTCCTTTATCTCAGGGATAGTGAGGTTCTCTGGCAGATGATGCTTAGGCAGAACTCAGAGCCTGATCACCAAAGGAAATGCTAAGGCTTGCTCTAATCCTCAGGCTTTTCCAAATGCAATTCTGAGTGACTGTTATCAGACCCTGCTATGGCATTCCTGGGATAATACAGTCTCAGATAAATTATTTCCCTAAATAAGTTGTTTATATATTTATATTCATGTGTGTGTGTGTGTGTGCGTGCATATAATCAGGAGGATCAGGACGGTTTCAAAGCCATATCACAGAAAATGTACAATCTATTTTAACTGGGGACCTGGTCATACATTATGTGGATCAAAACTCAATTCAATCCAGAGGCTGGACCTCTTGAATCTAGCCTACCCCTCCATCCATCCATCCATGCAACCATCCATTCATCCATCACTTCCCTCCTCCCTTCAGTCAGTGCCAGCATCCTTTGTCCTTGGTATTGATGTTAAGTTTGGTAGGTTCTAAGTCATGTCTCCCTCTTCCCCCCTTATCTTCTGCTTTCAATGTGCTGCACCTTTTGAGGCTGGGAGCCCTGAGGGGTGATGCAGGCCATGCCAGGCAGAAGGGCAGTGGGCTCTGCAGTGCTTTGAGCAGAGCTGTGCACACCTCTGAAAGGCTACTTAGGCTTTTCTTACTCCTTATCACTCCGCGTGTTCTGCAACGGCTATTTGGCATGGCAGCTTTGCCTGGTGCCAAGGCTGTGGTGCCAAGTAGGGTCTCTTCAGCCCCCAAAATTTGCATCCCAAATGTGAACAGCTCGTCAATTCCCATCAGCTTTGGCAGTGTTTCTGGGCCACCCACAAAGACCTCAGTGCCACCCCGCATCCCTGCAGCCTCATGTCCAGGTGCTCACCCTGCTTGTGCCACCCTACCCCATCTCCACACTGAGAGACTCGTTGGAGGGAAGCGTCCTCTCCTACAGGTCAGAATGGAGAAATCTCCCCCCACGCAGCATGCGACGCTGCTCTTTTTCCTTGTCACAAGAAAGCTGGAGCATGGAAGGGATTTTTCCCCGCAGCCTGATCTGCAAACACTTAGCAAAGTCAACAGCTTTGCTCTCTGATCCCTTCCAGGATTACAAAAAGTTGACTAGAGCAGCATGTGTAACAGATTTCAGCTCAGTCCCGCAGCCTTATCCCAAAACAAGTCTTTGCCTTTTAATTTTACCATTTGCTTCTGAGCCTTACATGATGCTGCTGTTTTTCCTTTGTTTTTAAATGAGCCAAACACAGTGGAGAAAAATGCTGAGCTGCTTCTCCTCAAACACGCACCATGCACACACAGAGCACTGGGACACGTCCATGAGAAACTCTCCTCCATTCAACAAACAGGCCGCAAGACAAAATAAACCACCGGAGCATCCCGTGATCAAGACCACATTATGAGAAACCAGTGTTTTGATCTTTTCTGTGGCAGGATTCAATGCTCCCAGGCTGCCAGCTCTCAGGCTTTTTTCCATTGCCCAGATCCTGGAGTCTTTGCTTTCATTTTTTTTAAAGAAGATTTCTAGCACTTGCATTTGGGGAGAAATGCTTAAAAACCTTAACATGTAAGTTTTCTAATCTTTAAGCCAACATTGCAATCTAAGAGAGGACCAGTGACTCAGTTTTGAATTTCCAATATTAAAATATCAGTAATGTTGTTAATCGCTCATATTAATGTCACCATCCAACAGTGAGTTTAATGAGGACGGTAATGAGCTGCTCACTGTCTGCAATCCACAAATCACAACCATAGCGGAACTTTCCTTCAGCCTTATGATGATACCATAAAACGCCTTAAGGAAAGTTGATAGCAGCTCTCATCTGCACTGCTTAAATCAACTAAATGACAGGAGAAGTCGTGACTTTTTGATCTCCTGTGTTTTAAGTCTTGACCCAAGACTTGGATCAGGCATAACATAAATAACAGGCATTCAGAATACGGCCCAGTGCTACTAAGCCCTAATGACAGAATCATAGAATAATTTGGGTTGGAAGGGGCCTTTGAAAGTCATCTAGTCCAAACCCCCTGCAATGAGCAGGGACATCTTTAACTAGATCAGGTTGCTCAGAGCCCCATCCAACCTGACCTTGAATGTTTCTAGGGACAGGGCCTCTACCACCTCTCTCTCTGGGCAGCCTGCTCCAGTGTTTTACCACCCTCATCTTGAAACATTTCTTCCTTATATCTACTCTGAATATCACCTCGCCCTATCCTTTATTATCATTATTATTATTAATTATTTTTAAAATTATTTTAAGGACTTGGGGGGATTGGTGATTACTTGACTACCACTAAATTACTTCTGCTGGTCCCAGAGCCCAACAACTCCAGCAGTCTCTCTGCTTGTTCCCATACCTGGAGCTCACACCACAGGGGACTTGAACAGAAAACCTTGTGAAACCAGGCTGTGAAACACAAGATTTCTCTGTGTAGCAGCCCAGGCTGGATTTCTCTCTCCTTTCCATGGGCGTCTGCAGTGCTCCCGGAAGGTTAGATATGAGCTAAACAATGTCTGAGTGGTTTGAAATATTTCAAATGACTAATTTCCACCATTCCCCCTCCCCACCCCCTGATGGAAAAGCAAACTTTAAACCACTACATTTCTTCGCAAAACTTGTCGTGAAAATTCATCCTGTTTTCTGGCTGCCTATAAAACCGCTGGAATAAAATTGGTTTTCTATTATTGCTATTGCTATATGAAGCATAGCTGATTTCTGACAGCCTCTTTGAATGGAGGGAAATATCTTGTTTTCTTTATTCAGGAGAGAGATCCAGGACTGCCCATGATGAGATGATCTGGTTAAAACTTTGCAAGAGGGAACCAGAGAATTTCCCTGCAGTCTTATTTCGTTTTTTCCTAAGTGGGAAGTGCACGAGTCCCAGATTCTCTATTAATCATTTGAGGAACCACAAGAGAAAGAAAAAAAGTCAACATGAGTTCCTCTTCCCTCGCAAGCTGGCTTGAAAGTGGTTGTGGTTGGAGAGAGGGGAGTGAAAAAGAAGGAAAAATGACACAGCAAGGTGGTTTAATAAAAATCCCAAACCAAGAGCTGGTTCCTAAAGTCTGTCCCAGCAGTGGGGCTAGTGCCCAGGTGTCCTCACCCAACAGTGAAACCACAGCGTGGGATGTATTTAGTACTGCCCTATGGTTGGAGATTAAAAATAGTGGGAGATGGATGCCTCACTGCTCCTCATGGAGCAGAGGGAAGTTATTCCTCTGTGTGCATGTGGAGGGATGGAGAGATGGAAGGATGGAGGGATGGAGGGGTGGAGGGGGAGCTTACGTACCATGCTCCCAAAAGACATCCCAACAGGCCACCCATACCCCATAGTGTCCTCCCCCACCGCTCTCCCTTCTCACCTTTCTCACCCCAAAATTCACATCTTTCAACCTTCCTGCTCTAAAACCTTTCACATCCCTCATCTTCCCCAGTCTGGGTCTGCCTCATCCAAGCCCTCTCACCTCAGTTGCTGCAGCCCCCCATCCCCCACCAGCTCATTTCCCTTTTTCCCCACAAACAGAGCAAATGAAAAATGTGTTTGGGCAAGAGAGGAGAGGAAGACATGGAGGTGGGGGAAAAAAACAGACACATGGGAGCCTTATGCTTGCACTTTGAAAATGCAAAACTCCTCTACCCTAAACGTCAATGGAAATATCATTAGTGCTGGACACTAATGATCTCTTGCCTCACATGAAAGCAAACCAGGGAGGTAGGAGGAGTGACCGACCCATGCTGTTTGCAGAAGGGACGCCCTGTACCCACAACTTAGACAGGGCACGCTGCACACTAATTTGAAGTGCCTGTGCTTGAGTGACCTAAATACTGAGCAAATGTGACGCTGCACTGCCGAATCAATACCTGTCAGGTCACATTACCTGTTATTGATGAACATGGTTGTTAATCCCAACATATTGTATTTGCAGAACTTCCTGGTCTCCCCAGGGCTGTCTGGGATGAAGTTTTGCTTGGCTGAAATTTCTTTAAGGGAGAGAAGCTTCATGCAGTAAAGGTCTTTGTGTATGGGGCCAAATATGTAGTTTGTTGCTACTGGTATGTTCTTGAGGTCTCCTTGCTCCCCCAAAGGCAAGTTTTAGGAAATTACTTAAAATCTGCTTTACAGGCCACAGATCCTGATTTAGCCATGTGATATGAGCATTCAAGGGAGGGAACCAACTGTAAGCATGGTCACCTTGTAGCCCATGTAAGGCAAGAAACCCCTTAAAAGGAGGATGAGCTCAAGGCTGTGAATAACTGTTTGCAGGGACCGTGTCCTTCCACAGCCATCAATGTGGAGTGGGACTCTGGACTCCTTATGGAGGTGCTCACAGCAAGGTAGGATGGATCCAGACAGAGAGGAACTGTGGCACAGCATGTGGGAGGACCGGCGGGGGGCGAAGAGGCAAAGGACAATGATCAGAGTCCTGCTGTTAGTGTGTTCTGGTGCTGTGGGCTGTGCTGAGTTGGGTCCTCCTGTCCAAGGGACTTTCCTTCTGCTCTCACACACCATATGAGGTCCTCTTGTTACCCTTCAGGTAGGATTCAAGCACACAACCCTGCGCTACAGCCTTTGCTACCCGAAAGCCCCACTCCTCTTCCCCTCCCTGGCAGGGAGCAGGGCCATCCTTGCAGGCTGCACCATAACTCAGGGGCTTTGGCATCTGGACATCATGGTCCAGGAGCTTCCTCTGTAGCTAAGCAGTGTCCACTGCCAGGCTAACAAAAGCCTGGATAAAAGTGACTTGACATTGGCCTGAGGTCCTGACCAGGAGGAGAGTGTGTTTGTGTGCATGGGGTGCATTTTCTGCTGGGCCCTTGTATGCTCCATGGGATCCTGGCAAACCCAGCACTTCCCATGCCCAGGTTTTGCCCTTTCATCTGCAGCCATCCAGAGTTCTCCTTGACACTAGTGGAAGCTTTTCAGGGAAGGCCTTTATTTTACCTTTGTTTTATAGCAGAGAATGGTCATCTTCGCCTCTCGATGAGGGAAAGGAGACAGACTCTGCAGGTGGGAGACTGCCCCAGCAGTTAGGGCCCTGGCCAGGTTCCTCTTGCAGCTGGCTTGAAAGAGCCCCCAGTCACCATCTGTTCTCAGGAACAAAACTGTTGTGGTTTCAAAACACATGCACTGACATTAAAAAAGCACACACAGAAAATCCCACCCGAACAACTTCATAAAAAGAAGCGGCAGCGGCAGCCTTGCTAAACACGCTGCACTCAGGCTGATTAATGTTGGGTCTAATTGGAGGCCGTTGCTTTAACCCAACAGGCTTGTTTTAGTTTGGGCAACAGCTCCCCATGTAAAATATGTTTGTGATGGGGCTCTTAGGAGTCCTGTTGGGAGTGCTGAAGTCAAGGGAAGAAAGCAGGTGACAGTGGGAATCAGATGGTGGGAAGATTCTGGTGACTTGTAGCTGGTGTATTTGTGTGTGTAAAATCCAGCCATGACCTGGATGGACTCCAGATGGCTCGTCTGTCATCCTGCAGAGTGTCTGCTTAAGGGAAGTCAGGTTTCATTTAGGTAATAAAGGGCCTGTGCTTCTAGCACAGGAAAAGCTGGATTTAATCTCCCTGGCTGCTGTAAAAGTGGCCAACATGTGTGGCTGGGATGCCTCAGATGAATCAGATCCACTTTCTATAGAGAGGAAGCTGAAGGGAAGCACTCACTGAAATATTCCTACTGAAATGTACCCCCCTCCTCCTTGCTGAGCTTTCTGCTCGGGGCTCTGCTCCAGAGCATCTGTGTGCCGAGCACCTCCAACTGCTACAGGGCATCATGATTTTGCTTGTGTGCCTTGGAAAAGTCAGTTAGCTGGGCTATATATTTAACTAGTGTCCATAAAGCCATCAGGCTGCTGCTTTGCATATGAACTGCGGCCAGAACAGAGGAGCAAAGCCCAAAGCTGCTGGCCCCAGGTTGTGGTGAAGCCAGGCTGAGACTGCACGAGGAGCAATGTGAACCACCAACGCGCAATAAGTCTAGGTTCAGAGAGGGGACTCAGAGCAATCCCAGACCTATTGCACGTTGGTGGCTCACCTTGCTCTTCACACAGCCTCAGCCTCGTGACTGAATCAAAGCAGAAAAGCCAGCACAGATGACGAAGGAAAAAGGGACAGTCGGTTGGGCTCTAGAGAAACCTCAGATGAGAAGTATTCATCCTTCTGGTCATCCATTCCCTCTGTCCAGCAGCTGTGCCAGCAAAGCCTGAGGAGTCACACCAAGGGCTCCTGCTCAGTACAGCTCCATCCATCACCAGGCAGGGGGGATGCAAAAACTTTCCATAACTATACAATGCTAAAACCACCAAAGAGCAGGTGGGATGGAGTTAGAACGGTTCCAGGGGAGGTCCCTGTGTGTACGAGGGGAAATTAAAGGAAAAAATTGAATTAGAAACTCAAGGGAATCTTCCAAATGGCAAAAGATATTGGAATGATTTCTGTTGCACCATGAGAAGGTTTTCCCTTCCTCCACATCTCCGAAAACATTAGGCAGGCTGTGTGGATGTGTTGTGTGTGTGAGACCACATCGCACACTTGCCCTCCAGAGTTTCCCTTCTCATATTTAAAATGGGCAGAGATCCAGTTTTTAAGGCCTGAGCAAACTCTAGAGTTTGATGCTGATCTGATACCTGAGTTAGGAGCAAGCCAAGTGAATTCCTGTGTTCATCCTCCAGGTCCCTCCTCTATCTGTCCTGCTGGCCATGGGACAGGGCTGCCTGCTCCCCCTGAAAGCAGAGGCAGCTCGGAGTGGGCGCTGCCAGCCAGTAACATCTGCATCTAGGGGACACCGTGGTGACAAGCCAGGTCTGACCTGGGGGATCAGGAGCGTTCTCTGCAGCTGTGATGGGAGGAGTTTGGGGGAAATCACCATTTCATTCCAGCTCTGTACTAAAATGATTCAGGTTCTTCATTAAAAATCCTGCCAAGTATATGCTACTGACAGATGAAGAGGTAAAAATGCAGCCAGCTCCTCTTGACCTCTGAAGAAATTCCTGTTCTGTGTTGCTGCTACAGGTTGGGTTTTGTCTTTACAAGCAGACTCTTTCTGTTTCGAATGGGGCTCATCCAAATACTCACAGCTGTGAGTCACTTCAGGTCTATGGCAGCACTTTGCTTCTGAAGACTCTCTATCTGGATTAATTTATATTGTGGGGTTTGGCGATCCCAAAAGCTGGGGACAAGAACAGAGCAGTATAGTTACTCAGTGGTTGTTTTAACTTGTGCAAGGTCTGAAACTCACTGGGGGAGAAGCAGCTCAGCAGCTTGAGCCTAGAGAGATTGATGAGACTAAACTGGCTGAGGATATGTCTCGTTGGGTGTCCTAGTGCTCCAGAAACCCTCTTTAGGCCACAGTTATCCAAGCAAGCACTGATGCCTGACTCTACTCCTTGCACTGACACCATTCCCCAGATCTCAATGAGCAACTTCTCCCCAAGGCCTGATCCAAGTCCCCCAAAGACACTCCAAAGTCTCCCACTCTGCCCTTTCCAGTTGGCTTCAGCCCAGGTGTTCCCACAGGACTTCACTGCAGTGGAGTGCATTAACGTGCCAGGCAGCTGGGAGACTTCCATCCTGCAGGTTGAGGTAGCAGGACAGGGTGAAGCCCACTGAGCGCTTCTAGCTCTTGGATATTTCACAGGAGCCCTGGCATGTATCCCAGGGGTCAGACTGCTGGGCAGGGGTGATATGGTGCTCATCTTCTGCTAGGTTATGGCAGTACTTTACACACTCTCCATGCAGGCTCTGGACACATGCCTGGTCCACTGCCATCTCCAAGCAGCAAACAGGAGAGGTGTAGTAAACCAAGTCTGCCTGAAAGCACTTACATGGGAGTTTAATATATGCTGCTACTTCACATTAATTTGATTACACCCAGGCTTACCTCTGGGATGAGAGCAGATAACCTACCTCCCTGTGCACTGGGGACAGAGACTCCTTTCCTGCAAGGAGGGGAAGGAGGGAGTTATCCAAACCCACATACCTAGTGCATCTCAAATCCCCTCCATCCTTCCCTTTCAGTTTGATCTTCCTCTTGGCAACCCGCAGCTCCCTTCTGGCACTGTTGCTCCCTATCACAGGGAATATGGAAGGCAAGGCAGTGTAAGGGGATTCCAGATGCTTTGACACCCAGGCAGAAGTGAGAACAGCAGGCTAGGGCAGTGCTTCACTTAACCCCCGGTGACTCTAACATCAACCAGCTTTCGGCTGTGGCCGGGCTGTGTCAGGAGGTGCCTGCAGTCAGGGCTCCCCATGAACAGCCTTTGCCTGGGCCCACGACAGCACAGAGGGCTGTTTGCATGCTGCAGGCTGCAATTTGGTACTCCAGGCAGTAGTAGGAAGCCATCCCAAGCAGGCAAAGCAGACCCATCAACTGGCTTCAGGGAAAAGCACACAAAGTGCCCTCAGGAACAAAAATCCTCACCAAATTCCCTTCAGGTATTCCTGGGGGACAAGTCACCTTAAACCTGGGGACCAAAGACGTTCTGGGATTATGTTAATCCTGGGGTGAGCCATAGGTAGACCTTGAAAATGGTGGATATTATTCCTGGCATCCACCAGCAAGCCTCAGTGTGATTTAAAATCATATCTGGCTCCAGGATTCATTACTAAAGGATTTTTGGGAAGGCGTGAGGTATTGTTTGTTACTGGTTTTCCTGAAGCCTCCTGTTGACTACAGCCCAGGTGATATCCCAGAGAGGCATGGCACTTCCCCGTCTGCAAAAATGACTGTATGGCTGCATTTGCAAGGGGATTCCTCCCATGTCAAGAGGTGGATAAATCACTAGTCTGAAGTGTCTCTCCATCCTTCTCCATTGACCCAAGGGAAGCTGAGATCCACATGCTGGGCACCAGCCATGTCACCTTCATCCCTGGGCAGGAGAAGACCCTGGCTTTGGTGCTTGCCCACCTCATGCTCAGATGTGCTTATACATTATCTCTATGTACAATTTTTTATACATATATATAAGTATAAAATGCATACTTGTCAGTATTCTGATAAGTATACCAACATCAGTAGTGAGATACTGCATGCCACACGTACTGCTATAAAGTCTAAACCTTAACACACATCATATATGTATTTCTTTACTTAAGATGAATTCAGAGGCAGTGGGAGAGAGAGAGAGGAAACTTTGGTCCAGAGATGGACAAAATCCAGTCAAAACCTGAAAGCAGCCAGGAAAAGCAGAGGGAAAGAGCAAGCCTGTCTAAACCTTCCTCTTCCATTGCACTGCTCACTAAACCTTTCATTTTAAGTACTGCCTTCATGCCCAGTGCAACACTTTAAAAAAATGCTTCTGTGCATTAGGGTGAAGGCTCAAAACTTCCTTTGATGGTTACAGGAGCAGGCAGAGGAGAAAAAGCCTTTTCGAGAAGCCAGGATGGAGGTATCTGGGTTGCGAGGAAGCGTGTCCATGCATCTGCAGATGCTGGATGAGGCTGTGGAAGTGCCAGCTTGGGTCGGTTGAGGTCACTTCAGCTCCGATCAGCGCCTCCAACTTGCAGCTGAGCTCCAGGAGCCAAAGGCACAAGTGCCGCTCTCCTGGCAGTGCTCAGAAGAGATGTCTCAGTTGGAGCTGGACCCAGGGAGCAAACATCCACATGAGCATTTTCCTCATGGCTCTGAAACAAAAGGAGAAAGCAAAACACGCCAGGCTGTAGGACACCACATGAGCTTTGCCATGGGCCAAGGACCAAAAGAGGCCTCACCCACATGGAAGATGTTACCCAAATAATGTGACAGAGTGTATAGGAAGTCAAAAGTCACTCTATTTTGCCTTCCAGAACAACATTTTACTCCACTGGATGGTAACTGAAGACTTGGTGAGGTCTCTGCTCTGTCACAGACCATCTATGTGAATGCAATGACAGTATTTATTTAGCTCTTCTACACTTCAGTCTCCCTGTCTGTAAATAAGAAAAGAAATAGCATACCCCAATGCCACGAGGTTGCTGTGAAGATTAAAAGGCAGGTTGTCTTAAAGAGGACTTTATAAAGTGCTGTGGAAAAGTACGAAGATAATTATTTCCTCTCCCAGGACCTCATCAAAGTCTGGGTTTTCCAACTGGGGCATCTCAAATTCAGGCTGAACCTTTCTCTCTTGAGGGTGTGGGTGGTGGAGACTTTGGCTCCTGTTGGTGACAGGTCCCCAGCCCAGGGCTGAGCCTCTCCAAGGTGATGCTCAGTGGGCAGAGGGGTGGCAGCCCCCCACTTCTCAAAGTGCCTCCTGGATGGGGAGCATCAGTGAGACAAAACAGTCACCTTTGCAGTTGGGAATCTCATGGCCAAAGCTGGGCAATTTTGTGTCCTGCTGCTAACAGAGCCATGGGCAGGTTATACTACCCTAAACGAACTGCCCATCAACCCCAGTCTTCATGGGGTGATAAAAGGCAACCTCAAGGCACTGTTAATTTCCTGCATTTCCCTCTCTTTTAGATAAATCACAAGGCTGCTCTGGATTTCAGACCCTGTAGGCTTCTGGGATTCTCATCAAGGGGTTTGGAGGGAGAGCTGTCTCTCATTAGCAAGGCTGTTTGCATAAAAATAGGAGCATTTGGTCTGATTCCTCAAGCTGGGACTTGCTCTTATGAATATCCGAACACCCTCAGCTCCCATCAGGGCACTCAGTCTCTCTGGGGGTTGAGGCCTCCAAGCTCCTTGCAACTGTACAGGCATTTTGGGTGGGCAAGGGGGAGGCTGCATCAAAACGAAGCAGCAGGGCAATTGTAAGAGGCAGGAGGTAATGACCCATGTTGGGAAGCAGCCAAGAAATAGCATATGGAAAAGGCTCTTTGAATGCAATGTATGTTCCTGATTCTTAGGAATAATCAGCAACACCTCTCTACATGCTGCATTTTTTAGCACAAATTGAGAATAAACCATCCTCTCTGCTGAGACAGCAGAGCCCACATTTCCTTTCCTTCACACACAGCTTCCACTGGTGTTACAGGTATATTGTATGACATTGTCACACTTCCCTTGCTTGGCATAAATGCCACGATCCTCTTTCCAGCAGTAGAGAAACTGAGGAACAGGCAGTTCAACTACTTTGCCCTTGGCCATAGACCTTGTCAATGGCAGAGCTGAAATGAAGGCTCAGGAGCTACATGTACTGCTGCAGCTTTATTCCTGTGCTGTGTCAGAAAATGTTATCTCTCAATTTGATGCATCCAAATTTTCTTGACATAAATTGCTGAAATCGCTGAGAGAGGCATTTATTTCAAAGTTCAGCACATTATACGTAGGGAGAGAGAAGTTGAGTAACTGGAAAAATCAACTTGGAGTTGCATCACCGGGAGCCAGAATGTTTGTTTAGTCCTTTGTGAGATGAAGCAAGCTCCAGTTTGTCCTCATCCAGGCATGATTAGTCAAGAGATAAGGAAGGTTTCTGGACGGGTCCCTGATACTGAGCAATTTTAAACATGGATATATTTTGTAAAGGAGGAGGAGGGGGAGAATAATAGTCTCTTCCCTGTCTGACCTAGAAGACAGTCATATTGGCTCTAAGACATAGCTTTCAAAATGACTAGTCCCTCCCACAAGCTATGTTGCTCCATTTCCTCCAATTCCCATGCTTCCCCAACCTACAATTGCAGTAAATTATAAACGGAGGGACTTTGCAATAAAAACGCAGACCAATAAGATCAAAGGCAACTTTTATCTCCCATTTTCTTTGGGGTCCAAAACTCACAAAAGCACAGCTGCTGGCCTGAGGTTGTAGCTGTATTGCTCCCAGATGATAAAATAGCCACGGCTTCAAGGTCCTCTCTGTTAGCTTAAGCCGAAGACACTCACCTCCCTCCGAGTCAAGCAAAGGTGTTCACTAAACTGTCCATGCACCATCCCTGCCTCCTGTTGCAGAACAGGGTGATGCAGGAGAGCAAACCATAAGGATTAACTCCAAGACTGGTGATTTTTGCCTGCTGTCCCATGCTGACAGCTGACCTTGCTGGTACTTCCAACTTCATTTCAAATCTCACATCATGCCACCCAACGCGTTCTGCACCAGCCAGTGCAAATCTTGGTTGGCCTTTAAATCACTTGTGGCCTTTAAAGGCCTTCAGTGTAAATGGAAGAGTGAAAATCCTGCCGTGACGTCTGGAATTCTCAGGGCTTTTCTTCAAAACCTGAGATTTTGTTGGTGTCTAAGAATTTAACTTCTTACGCACCCCATATCTAAACTGAGCCTTGCTCAGATTTGCTAAAGAGATTTCATTGAATCATAGAATCATAGAATGCTTTGGGTTGGAAGGGACCTTTAGAGGTCATCTAGCCCAACTCCCCTGCAGTCAGTAGGGACATCTTTAATTAGATCGGGTTGCTCAGAGCCCCGTCCAACCTGACCTTGAATGTTTCCAGGGATGTGGCCTCCACTACTTCTCTGGACAACCTGTGCCAGTGTTTCACCACCCTCATTGTAAAAAATTTCTTCCTTATATCCAATCTAAATCTAACCTCCTTTAGTTTAAAACCATTACTCATGGTCCTGCCACAACAGGCCTTGCTAAAAAGATTGTCCCCGTCTTTCCTGTAGGCCCCCTTTAAGCACTGAAAGGCTGGAATAAGGTCTCCCCACAGCCTTCTCTTCTCCCGGCTGAACAACCCCAACTCTCTCAGCCTGTCCTCGTAGGAGAGGTGCTCCAGACCTCGCATCATTTTTGTGGCCCTCTTCTAGACCTGCTCCAACAGTTCTATGCCCTTCTTCTGCATCATCTTGATGCATTTACAGGCGAACAGTCATAACAAGCAAGGCCTGAGCAGTCCTAGTCAAAAATCTACAGGGCTGGGGTTTAAATTAATCTCAGAAAAACACAGCAAAAGAAAAGAGTTGCCACCTGTCATCTCTTTGAGGATAAAAACCAGAAAGGACAGAGTTTTGGCTTCCAGGAGTAATCACAAGTGAGAAGTGCTGCTCAAGACTATTTAGCCTTTTTCAGCCTGCAGCCTTGGCTGGGGAAATCGGTGGACTTGGCAGTGAGGCTGAAACCACTCCAGAAAAAGGAGTTCAAGAAGAAAAGCAATTAAAAACCAAGTGGTCCTGTGCATAGCTGCTGGAGGCTGGTTTGCGGCTGAGCTGTAAGACCAGTGCCCACCCTCCTGCCTTTGCACGTCTCCCAAATCCTCATCATCCTCACCACCCCAGCAACACTGTCTGCCTTTTTGAGGGCCAATGATTGCACAGGCTCCATGTCCTAAGGAGATAAAGATAAAAACAATTCAAGTCTCGGAGAAAGCCTGACATTTAAGAAAGAAGAAAGTGCAGATCAGATTGGCCAAAACCCACAATTCCTTCAAACTGTTTCAGCCACTTCTAGCATTGCATTTTCCTGCTCTGAACTCTGGCTTTAGAGCCAAGAATTTCCCTCCTTGCCTCAGGTCTGGATATCAGGTTTTGGGTTTCAGGGTGGCTGTATGATGAAACTGCTACCAGATAGCCACCACTGCCCTGGGATAGCAAATAGGCTTCAATTTGAAGTGAGACCTGTTGCTGGTAATCCTTCCCCGCAAATCTGCCCTCTGTTAGGGAGCTCACATTAAGAGGAGACTTGGAAGATGCCAAAGCAACAAGGCTTTGGGTTCTTGGCTCTGATGTGGGCAAAACCAGCTCATTTTATTTTGCCCAGCTTCCTAGCACTTGTTTAAATATGCACATTTCAGATGGGGAAGGGAAATGTCTCACCTTCCCAGAAAAATGGTTGCACTGACTTCCTCCTCCTTCCTTGCATTGCTGACGTTTCTTAGCAGCAATCTCCTCCCACAACAGGGCAGAGATGCTGGTGGCTCCAGTCACTTTGCTCTCAGCAAAAAGCAGGGTTTTGTG
The DNA here is from genome assembly GCA_013400535.1 of Scopus umbretta. Lineage (NCBI taxonomy): Eukaryota > Metazoa > Chordata > Aves > Pelecaniformes > Scopidae > Scopus > Scopus umbretta. The sequence continues at coordinate 15,600 of VZTL01052371.1, read as the reverse complement.
GACTGACAAGGGGCTGACATGGTTTTGAGGTTGTTCCCTCTTAGGCACAGGCACCTTTTTCTTCTGCAGCACCTTGCACGGTGGCAGTCCATGAACGGAGCAAACCTTCATTAGCTGCATACAAATAAAAAAGAAACATGAATTCAAAGAGCAATAAACATTGCAGTGAACTTGCTCTGGGTTTTCTGAGGTGGCTGGCTTGGCCTTACTGTGCCATAGCTCGCTGCCTAAGGGAAGGCTGCAGGGACACAAATTGAAATCACAGCTCCTTGCTGGTTCTGCAGCACTGGCCAGTCCATCCTCCCAGCTCTCTGCTTGCAGAAGCACTGCCTCCACCTCAGCTCCCAGGACACATGAGGCACCTCCAGGCTCTGCTTGGTCCCAAAACTCACCTTCCAGGTGAAAGGATGCTCCAGGCAACTAAAACATGTCCTTATAGCTAGATTAATGAATTAATGAATCTATCAATCAATTAAACACAAATATTACCCCTCACGCAGAGAGGGCAACCAACCCCATGTGAATGGAGATTGTTCAGTCAGGGTAAGTGATTTTTTATGAAAAGGAAGCTGTGAGTGCGATTTGTTTCTACTCCTGACCTTGGGAGACCTTTACCTACATTTATTTCTCAGACCTGAATTAGCACCATAATAACACAGGGCTGGAAAATTATACTTAAACCTCCCAGCTATTTCTGGGTTACAGAGCCTCTTTCTTTTTTTCAGTCTAACCTAGTTTTCCAGTGGAACATTCCCAGCCTCTACAAAGAGACATCCCAGTTTTCCTCCCTATATAATTATATAAAGTCTGGCCTATATTCATGCCCTTTCACTCAGTCGCCTTTAATGTCAGCGAGGGATGCTGCTCCCTTCAGAGAGGTAAAGAGCAGGAGGAAAGATTGACACTTCACCCCTGCTTCTGCCGCAAATGAGCTGGATAAAAGTCACCATAGTCTGTGAAGACTCTTATTAGTCTGTGGCTGGTTGTGGTTCACTTGCCAAAGTCAAACAATGTCCCACCACCAGGAGGGTCCCATGGCTGTAAACATGAAAGAACCATCACTGCTCCATAGGATAGGGTGAAGACCTGGAGAAGGTCCTTGAGAGACAAAGTGGTGCCATCATGGCACAGGATGGGCTTTTCTTTCCCCTGCACAGACAGGGATTGGGCTGATAAGTAAAGTAAAAAATCTCAGCAAGGCTGTGGTGATTTGTTCCCTACCATTGCAGGTTGAATGGCTTAGGGAAAAAAAAAAAAGATCATAAAATGGAGGGACCTCTGCATTGTTGTATCTTGTAGGGCAAAGACTGAACCCAGGGTGCTCAAGGTTGCAGTCCTCCAAGAAATGTTAAAAATTGCAGATCTTAAAACCCAGTTCAATTTCTTTTTAACCTTGTAGGTGCCACCAAACAAATATTTACAGGGGTTTTGTTTGTTTGCTTGTTTAGTTTTTTGTCGTTGTTTTTTTCCAGGGGAATGAAGAGAAATAGAGGCTAAGGGCTATTCATCCACCACAACAACATATTATCCCATTCCAAGGAGATTTGCATTTTCTGGATATGCAGGAATTTCTCAGAGGGAGAAATCCCAGGGGAGGGATTGGGCATCTGCAGACCTCAGCATCAATCACTTCCAGCTTTGGTCTCATTTCCTCCTTAGCACCAGTGTCAGGAGAAAGTAGATTCAAACCACTGGCTTTTCCAGCCTCAGCCAGATCTTTCTGCTGCTTTCAAGGGGCTTTGAGTCAGGCCGTACTTCACCACATCAGCAAAACTAAAGTTTGACAGAATTGACGCCTCGTGTGATCAGAAAATATCTGCAGAGCTAGCGATGACTAAGAAAGTCTGCCTGGCCCCTTGCCTTGCCAGGCAGGAGCAAGCAATGAGCTCTGTTCCAGGCAGATGGGAAGAGATGGGCACATTAGCCTGGTCAGGGTGGCTTTTTATTTTGCCAGGCTTTTGCTGAGTGGTCTTGAACTGTCACCTCCAGCAAGGAGCACCACAACCCTTCACTGGATGGCTCTGACTCTGCTTTGCAACTCAGCCATGGGGCAAGGAAGTCTTGTCTGGCTCCAGGGTCTCCTGAGTAATTTTATTTCAGTGTCATGAGAGACAATAAAACAGGACCCAAACCGCAGCTGGAGTGCCGAGCCCAGCACTCTCTCCAGAAACACTGGGCTCCGCTCACCCTTGGCTCGGGGCCCGGGAAGCCTGGCCACTTCTATCCTGGGTTGAAACAGCCCTTTCCTAACTTGTTACTGGCAGCCCCCAAAAGCTGAGAAACCATGAGTCAAAATCATAGACAGATTCCTCCAGTTAGCTGTTTTTCATTTAAAAAAAAAAGAAAAGGAAAAAAGAAAATGGGATTGCATGGTGTTTTGCACCTTTGGGTGGCTGCCCGCAGCTGGTGTGTGTGCACCTCGCCTTGCACAGGAAACCCGGTCTGATCCCAGCCCACCTGAGATCAAATGATACAAGTGGAAAATGTGAGGTCTGCTTAAGGATGGAGGGGATGGGTAAGGAACACCCTTTCCTGGAAGGGGACACACCAGACTGTTTTGGATTGCTGTATTGCACAGTTCCCTCTACAGGTCGCAGCAAGAAACACTGGGCACCCTGGGGGTGACTGATGTGGTGGGAAAGAAATGCAAATAAAGGCAATAAAAAGTTAGTGGCTAGCTGAGGAAGGGGCTTTGATTCTCTCTGGGAGGAGGTTTGCTCAGCTGGTGCCTTAGTTTCAGGTTGACTTGGAGAAATCCATACCAGGACTTTAGTTTTGGTTTTAGGATTACAGCATCACTCCTTTTTATAGGTCAGATTGGATGCTGACCAGGGCATGGTGATCATATAAATGTAGCAACCAATGGAGACTCTTACACCTCAGGTACTACCATAACACAGAGAATCATTATTATAATTAGCAGTAATAATAATAATAGGAATCATCTCTGAGACTTTTGGCCTGACTATGGTACAATTAATGGGTGGCAATCAGGTAAATCCCTTTGCACCTATATTCCTCCTGCAGGCAGACTCACACTTTCACGAGGAATTTGAAGGATGCACCAGCAAAAGACCTGAGAAAACACACTACCATCATGGAGGTGTGAATCTTTCCACACAGTGCTTGACGGGGTGCTTGTGTTGCCACCTCAAGCTTCAGTGAATGCTGTAAACTTGACTGAAGACAGCAGCTGGCAAAATTCAGCCCACCCAAGAAAAGGAGGTGCCTTTGCAAGCAGAGAGGTCAACGTGAGGCAGGCATCTGGTTCTCCATGGGCATCTTACTCTCCTTGGCTCCACTGAAAATCCCAGCCTTGGTGGGCAGGAGCAGCGGAGGCTGCTTGCAGCACCATCTTCCACCACACCTTATCATGGATTAACAGAGAAGGTTGTGCTTCAACTGACACTGAGGCGTATATTGCATTTTCAGAGTGGGCAAGTTGCTTAATGGACTTAACCAACACAGAGTGTACACTCATAGCTTTGCATGTGTTTTGCTCCCAGCGATGCTATGAGACAAGGCACACCCCTCCTTCAGCCCGGTGCTCAGCGTCCTTCAGTGGAGCTCACCTCAAAAAGCACATATTTCTCAGGGCGTCAAATCCTCTTTTACAGTTCTAGGGGTCTTTAGCGTAATAAAAATGTATTCTTTCCCCTCCTCAAAGGAAAATCATATTTAATCATGCTTTGGCTGAAAGCAGGTGGAAGCTTAAAAAAAATATTCTTCCAAAAAAACATCCCAACACCAGCAAACAGAAATTGGTTGCACTGCAGCATGAAGTATCTGGTTTCCCAACTGCTTTGGCAAGTGAACAGACACTTAGTCAAAGAAGTAATCAAACCTTGAAAAAGAGGGCCAGTGGAAATTTTTTGAGTACTCTTTTTCACCTGTCTGTCCCCAGCTTTATCATCTGGGCTGCTTCCTAGTGCACACAGCAGCCGGCTGGCTCATGGGGAGGTTAAGGGAGGGGAGGTCTGCTCCCTTCCCCGCCGCCCCTCTGCTGTGGGGTCGCTGTTAGCTGTAGAGCAACGCACCGGCTGCTCAGCTCCTCCACCACCTCCTCCCTCAGACCTGGGTCTGGATACTGTTTTTTTGTAGGCAAATACCCTCCCCTAAGGCGAGGGGCTTCTTAGGGAAAGGTATAATAGATAAAAAGTGTCTCTTCCTTTGAGTAACCATCCAGCAAACACCAGTTTAGAGATGCCCAATACCAGGTCTGTGTCCAGACCAGTATGTTCAAGAGCCCCTGCTGCATGCTTACCACACATAAATTTGTCTACGCTTCGGTCCAGCTGTACTCTGTAACCTCCACGACAGCTGGCACTGAGTTACACAGGTCAGTTATTTTTCTTGTGTGCAAAATCCAGCCTGGTCCTTATCTGCACTTTGCTAAACCGCCTTCTAATCGTAAAACGCTGGCAGCAACCAGCCGAGCCCTCGCAGCGGTGTTTGGAGCCAGCTTTTCTACTACAAAGGGCTCGTCTTTCTGCAAGAATGACCACAGTCTGCTTCGAGCAGTGCTATGAATTTATACCACAAATAATTACGGTGATACTATAACTTTGAAAAGAAATCCATGAAGTGTATTTTGCGATGACATTTCTTTGATTATTCTTAATTGTGTTTGACTCACCAATGCAGACTCCAAATTAATGAGCTCTTATAGTACCATGGAGCCTGGATTATAAACTTAGACAGCAACCAAAACAGTCATGATAATGAGCCACACGATGGTGACGCTTTCCCCCTTGGCTGTCCCTTTTCTTCCCACCTCCCTCCTGACTTGCATCAAGAGCAAGGCTGTCTGCTTGCCTTGCTGTGATGGATTTCCATTCCCTGGACCATCTTCAGTATTTGCTTTCAAAAGACTAATGTTTTGGAGGAATTATTAAAGAAGAAAAACAGACTGGCTCCCACTTGCCATGTCTTGCCTTGCACTTTGCAGGCCTTTTTTAGTAGGGATCGTCCTCTGTGTGTGTTTGTATTACCCCTGGCATGCTGTGGCCCTTGCCTAGGATGGGACATTAGCAATTAAACACAATCAATAATGCCTAGCCTGAACTTTAAAGCATATTTTATTCTTGCAGAGCAGGACAGCACAGTACACACTGATAATCCCTCACAGCTGTTGCACAGCCTTTCTTTTTCTGTCTTTCTTTTTTTTTTTTTTCTTTTTTTTTGGCCTGTTAAAATCTGAAGCTAGGCAACACCCCGTGTTTGCCAAGAGTGGAGCTGAGCCACGGGAAGGTGACGGGTGCCACCGGCAGCCAAGGAGCATCCCTGAGGTCCCAAGCCCTGCACCTCCTACTACTGCTGGAAGCACCAACTGACAATGAAGTAGAAAGCTGCATTTTTTGCAAACCTTCAGTGACAAAGAGGATTCAGTGCCACCTCTCAGAGGAGACCTGTGTTCAAGCCCTTGTGGGAAAGGGAGCCAAGGAAGCTTATGTGTACCCCGTGAACCTCTGGGCTGGTGTCTTAATTTGTGCTGTGCACCAGGGACCCCCCTTTTTTTCTCGGGACTGTACAGCACCTAGCACAAGCCTGGTCTGCAACCAGAAGTCTGGCATGCAATGGGCATAAAATAACAATTCACGGAGCCCTCTTTCCAATTGCTTTCCCTGGAAGTTAGCCTGGCTGCGAGGACCTTCCTTATCTTGGATGAGCCCTGCCTTTTGGATGAGCTCCTCATCCTGGTCCTCGAAGTTTCTAATCTCTGCCTTGTTTGAAGGAAAAGAGGAGCGGTATCATATGCAAAGGAAAACAGAGTGGGTTTGGTTTTCTTTATTTTCTGAATCCTGTAAACAGGTTCCAGACACAAATAATTATTTGTAAGTCACGTTTCTCTATCTCAGAGGAGCCATTTCTGTTCTGCAACCTTTTGCTGATGCAGCAAAATAAGAAAAACAGCTTGAAGGGGAGAAGCAAACATCCCAGGCTCCTCTTTCTAACCCAGAGAAAGCTCTGAGTGAGAACAGCTGCTCAGCAGAAGCCTCTCCGAACAAGAGTGGTTTAAATTAGTAGGATTCTGGCTAATTAAAAGACTATAAAGCCATAATTAAAAGAACTGAGCCCAAGCTATATTAAATTAGTCCGCCAGCCGCCTTCCGAGCCATCGCAGAAGGTTGCAGATGCTTGCTTGCACCTCACGAGTCCAAAGCACCTCTGTGCCCTGAACGCACCGGCCAGAGCGAGAGCTGGTGATGGGGTGGACTTACTGGGGAGGGCTGGGGAAGGGGCTGCCAGGGTGAGGACAGCCCCAGGGCAATCCCCCCAGCCAGAGCAGGGAGAAAGGGGATTTGCCCTGGGACAAGGCCAGTCTTCCCGGAAGGTGACAATGGGAGAGGTGGTTCAGCCCCCAGGATAATTTCTTCCCTCTCACATCGCTGCTCTCGCAAGGATGGGAGTCATGGTGGTAGTGGGAAATCCTCAATTAAAGCACCCTGCTGCTTGCAAATGAGCTCTGAGGCGCTGCTGGCCCAGGGGCCCATCCACAGCTCTGCAATGCCTTGGGGATGGCTGCAAAGACAGCAGCATCCTGGTGAAACAGCTGGGGAGTACAGCCAAAGGGGGCTGGGGGGCATGAAGAAGGAGGAGGGAGGAGAAAGAAAAAGAGGAAAAAAGAGAGAAAAGGGAGAGTAACACACAAATAAAGAGGAAAAGGAGAGAAAGCAAGAAAGATAAAAAGAGNCTCTTGCTCACAGCTGCTGGAGGGGTTCTCAATAGCTGCAGCTGCTCATGCACCCGGTTTTGCCGGCCGACAGCAAGTTCAAAACTTCTAAGTGCTTCCTTTCATTGTGCCGTGGAAGCCAAAAGCTGAGAGATTTTCCATGAATAGAGAATTTTAAAAATGCTCACACAAAAGAAGTGCTTTTGATTTTGAGCACTATTTGGAAAAAATCCCATTAAAAAATCCAGAAGCAAAATATATTGTGAAGCGGAAATCTGCACTGCGCTGAAAAATTAAAAGTGTTTCTTTGAAAAAAAGTTAGAATCAGGCTGGTTTGAGTTCCAGGGATGCTTCTCCCAGGAAAAAAAGTAATTCTGTAGCAGTCTGGCTGCTTTGCTTTACTAAATAATTAAAAAAAAATAAAAAAAGAAGAAAAGCAAAATAAAAAGGGTTGGGCAAAATAAGTGCAGAATCCAGAATAGCTAAGAAAAGGACTCTTTTGTTGCATACATCTCTGTCTCCCTGCTGAAGGTTGAAAGGAAAGACTGTGCAAACCCACTTTGATGGGGAATTTACATAACTCTGTGCCCTAGCCACCAAAATTGGGATGACACTGGCTTGAGCTTGTCCCACACCAGGATGGATGTGTGGCTCCACTCCCTCAAGCTGCTCCGCGGTGTGCTTATTAAGAGAAATGATTGTTTTTAAGGAGAAAAGCTTCTTCCTCCCACAGTACACTATAAAAGTGAATGATCAGTAATTCAGATGCTGTTGTGGCTATAAACCATTGCGCTATAAGTCATGCTATTACCAGCCCTGACAAGGAGAGCAGGTGACAAGCAGCTTGTGCTATCCAGTTAATGGGAGAAGAGAAAATGCTTGCAAAGCCCAAAAAGAGAGTTTGTGCAAAATGAAGGGTTTCTCCACTGCTTCCTTCAAGAAATGCAACTTCCACACATTCTCTGTGTCTGACTGTCTCTGAACCAAGTCTGAGCCCACGAGTAGATCCCCATCAGTCCTAAGAATAAGCACCTAAATGTGACAATGTTGAGCTCATCTCTTATTAGCCACTAGAGAATCCAGCACTACCCACCAGGAGAAGCTGTTTCTGGTGTTTACATCTCACTGGACACCAGAAAATTCACCCTACAAGACAGACACTGGCAGAAAAGTAGTTTTCAGTGTTGCTCTGGCTCAGGGCACTATGAACTTAAAGAACCTGGAAAGCAATGGCGACTGGGTTTCTGGGATCACTGGAAAATGATGATTGAATTTCCTAGGTACACCTATGGGCTGTGATGATGGCTGATACTCTTGATACACAGCAGCTGCCCACATTTGCTGACTTCAGTGGTTATTAGCCGGTTTTGTAATTAAATAGTAGTTTCAGTGGTACAGTAATGTAACAGTATTCAAAAGTCTTCAACACAGTGGTTAAAAAAGAGGTGTGAAAGCCATGGCGAGCCCATGGCATCCTCTTCAGCTGAGCTTAAAGGTCAGCTTGGTGGCACGCCATGAGCTTCGTGGCTGGTTGTATCATGCCTTGGAGCGTATGGCTGCACCCACACCCCAGAGCAGGATGGTGGGAGGATGTAGCTTTTGAACCTGCCAGCTTCTCATTTTGTCCAATGCCCCTAATTCTTCTATTATACAAGACAATGAGCAGTCAGTCATCCCTCGGGACTTCTGTAGACTTCAGTTGTATCTCTCCTTGGCCATTTCTTTTCCAAACTGGAGAACCTCTCCTTCCAGACCTTTGGCCAACCTTGTTATTTTCCATGCCTCTTTCCCAAACATCCTATTTCCTTTTGGCATTGTGGGATCAAAATGGCACATACTGACAANCAGTGTTCGAGGTGCGGCCTCACATCCTAAGGTCCCTTCCAATCTGAATCATCCAATGAGCCTATCTGGATGCACCAGAGACATTTGTAACAGTATAATGACATTTTCTGCTTTGTTCTCCACTTCATCACAATTCCCAGTGTTTGATTTGATTCACAGTGACAGAGACTGTAGCTTGATGCAAGGTGCCCCATTGTATGGCCTGAGAAGGCTCAGGGCACAGATACATGCCCTTTTCTAGCACCAGCTGGACCGGCTGAGATGACATTATCCAGTCCCCTGTCACTGACTGCCTTCTCCTCTCTGGTAGCTGTGCTGCTCACGCGATGGACCCCTAGCTCAGGTCAGTCTGAAGGAGACAATTTTTAAATGGCAGGTCTTTGCTCACCCAGTTTTTCAAGCAGGAACAGAAAGAGAGTGGAAGTTGCCAGCAGTGGAGGATCCCCATGTTGCACCGCTGCTTTATCCAAGCTTGAAGCACACCGGGCAAAGCAGTGAGGAAAGCCCTTGGAAACTGGAGCCAAAATCTGGTTTCCATAAGGAGCTTGTGAACCAGGCTAACCAATAATGTGGACAAGCAGCAGTACTAGGGCAGTGTCCTCAGGATCTGCAGCCCCCCACCAAGTGTTGCCTTCATCATCAGGGTCAGGGTGAGTCTCATCCCCAGGGTGTGTGATCAACATGCAGATGTCCTCAGCTACAAATGGGCCTGGAGCACAAGTTGAACTTCCCCCAAATCAACCACTGACTTGAAAGGAAACCCCACCTGTCCTCCCTTCCCTGACTCTGAGAGCAGAGGCACTGATGCACTCTCAAAGCTGCACTTGTGGTATTTTTGACCCAGCTGGAAGAAGGATGAGCTGTAAATCTCACTTGACAGCCTAATCTCATTATATTTCCCAGCACAGTTTCCAGGCCAAAGGGGTTTGGCTAAGCTTCAGAGAAGCATCTGAACTCTCAGATGCCGCTCCAAACCAGCCTCCTAAATCTTTAGATGGTCACCCATCAACAGGAGCGATCTCCGCTTGTTGTCACTAGCTGTGTACTAGGTGTACTAAGACACACAGGCAAAACACATGTAGTCACACAGATGCTCATCAGTACCAACCCTCCATAAAAGTATTACAAGCCACCACCTGAAGAGGAGGTATTGAGGGAATCGGTCATAAAAAGCCATGAACTGACCATTGCTAGAATGCCAAGAAGCACATCATCTCTCTGTGAATCTGCCAGGGGGAGAGATTAATAGACCACCAGCAACCAGCAGAGGCGCCATCAAATGCCAGCTGGAAAGGACATAGCCTTGACGGATATCTGCTGGGTTCCTGAGTGAATCACAGAAGGCCTGTGCAGAAAAATCAAACAGTAACAGGAAATCCTGGATTGCCTTTAAGGTCGCAAACCTCTGCCAAAGTGAGATGGAGACCACCACTGCAGAGCCAGGGCAGGGCAGACTTTGCATGTGTCTCTGCTCCTGGTGGTCTGAAGAACAAAGAGGAAGCCAGGAGGGTGAGCAGACCTTGGGAACAGGAGGAGGCTGCCGCTGTAAAGATGAGCCAAACCCTATCCGTCAGCCTGGGAACTGGGGAAGAAAGCTGGGTGGGGAGTGGTGGTTTCACATCTCAGAGCTTTGTGCAGATGCTGCCTTGGTGTTACGGTTCACGTAGGATTGCAGCAACCCTCTCTCAGCAAGGAACAGACTCCAAAGCTTCCTAGGAAAACTCAGGCCATAGTCCAACATAATTCTTGCCAGAAGTTTGTCTTTCATCTCTTTGGGATGCAGCAGCAGGAACAGGATAAGAAGCTCCTGTTACCTCTGGAGGAATTGACCCTTGCTCTTCAACAACATGCAGGTCAAGGAGGGATTCAGCATCTTTGGGTGGCATTTCTCTGCCTTTAGGAGCTGTGCTTCAGTCCAAGGTGGTGTTCCTGGACCCAGCTGGCTTGCTTCTGCATATCAAGACTGCATGGACCAGCAGAGCTTGGGCATCAACCAGGCTTCAGTCATGCACCGCTTGCCCAAACAGGAGGGCCAGCTGGCTCCTTCCAGACCAGCTGTGCAGCCTCTTTGTAGACCACTTGATGGACCAGCTAGCATGGCACTGCTGCCACCAGCTCGCTCCCCTCAGGAGCACCATTCCCAGAGGAGGCATTCTTCGCAAGTCACACCAGGCATCCAGACCCCCAAACCCACAGCTCTTGGGCCTGTTCACCAAGGGACTGCTGGTCCCAGACACCCAATAGAGGATTTCAGGTTGAATTAAAGATTTGTGTTTTTCTTGAGGAAGAAGAGCAGCTTGAAGATTAACAAACTGGTTTTTAAATCATGCAAGAGAGCCGAGTTGCCTTAAGGACACACTTGATTTTTCTGTAAATGCAGCCACCTTCTCCCATCTCACCAGCATCTAGATGGCTCCTCTATGACTTTAGAAGAGATGTTTCCCAGGAAATCTTAGCCTTCAAACTTTAAAATAAGTTTAAACATCATTAACAAACATTCCCCATAAATCATCCTCTGGGCTTTTGTGGCAGGGCTTCTTTTTTCCTCTTCATATGCAAGTTATTATCAGCTGTGTTGGGCACTCGTGCTCCAGTTCTGGGCTTTTCTCTTCTGGGCTGATTGGTGTAACAATTTGGCTTCCCAGGGCAGCTGCTTTTTAATGGGCGTCTTTGGGGGCTGTGGGGAACATAAATGTGATGAGATTCTTATATATATTTTACATCAGCGTAACTCCCTTGACTACACTTTGTACCACGTAAACCAAGCCCTCAGATCATAAACTCTACAAAGCAGGGCTTATTAATGTGGCCAGCAATGACTGGTGAGTTTGATCCACCAAAGACATTAAATGTGCCACGTTTAGTCATTTCACTCACTGGAAATATCTCCTCAGTCTGTGACACAGATCCACTTAAATCAACCCTTGAACTGAAGTTCAGGAGAGCAACATTAAGGAAAACAAAGGGAAGAAATTCCCACTTGTAACATGAGCAGCTGCTACTGGCTCCTAAGATAAATTAACACTCCATAATACAAGAGGCATGATGGGTCTCTAGTGTCAAAATGCTATCAGGGGACAACAACCTGTGAAAGGATTTTTTTCCTTTTGATAAAAATCCCATCAAGTAACTTTATCAGTATAAAAATTCAAGGTCACCAGACTGCAAGCTTTTAGACCTTTACTTATTTTGTCTGATTCCTAGAGGCCATGACTGAGGCTTCCACACTGCCACGGTGAGCAGAGGACGGGTGTGTTACCTGACCGGTTGGCAGCAGAGATTTGCATTTGATTGCTGTGTCTGCCAGTGCACAGATGTTTCCGTGAGTGGAGAGGCAATGGGGCAGGAGGTCCCAAGGCTTGTGGGATGAAACCGAGCGGGCATGGGGCTCTCCATCCTAGTGGAGACCCCGCTGCACCTAGGGCAGTGTTGCACAGGGACCAGAGGGGACTGTGGCAGAAAGTATAATTCTCCTCTCCTCTATGTTTACTGTCTCCCTCAGCTTGAGTGCATCATCCTGGGGTGAGCCAAGGGCTTCTCCTAAAGACCCCTTGGAGTTTGGTCTCCAGCTGGGGCTCTGAGCAGCTGAGGAGCCGGGAGCAGGAGCAGCGTGCCGGCTGCTCTACCGGGGTCAGCAGGGACACGTCAGATCTGCAGCTTTGAAAACACTGAGCTGCCAAGTCTCACGCATCAGCCGTGGGATGCCAGGCACGGCAGGGTCCCACGCGGCCGCCCCACCGGCCAGCTGTGCCTTGCACAGCTGGGGGTGCGAGTCAGGGGCCCTCACCGCTGCGGTGGGAGCGTGCCAGTGGCCAGGATCCCAGTGCAGAGCCTGTGGGGACGCTGTGCCTCATCTACTGCAGGAGACATACAGGAAAATACCAGGGTGGGTAACACAGGGGAGGGGGGCACCAGGCTGGGACTCACCCAACACAGCAGGAATGTCTATCTACTCTTTAGCTAGTCACCTCCAGTGATGAATCCATCAATCCCTTTAAAACCAAAAAAAGCAAACCCACTAAATTCTTATTTGTCCGTGCTTCCTCCTTCGCAGCACATGCCATTCCCAGCCCCAAAAGGCTCCACTGCCATCCCTGCCCCCTGCCCCTAAAACAGCCAGCGAGGAAAGAATTGTTGTTGACATTGGCTGTGTTGTAATTGGCCTTTAGGTCTGACCCCTTTAATTAGATTAACAGAGGACGGTGCATTCCCTCTCTGATTTCTTCTTTGGGCCGGGGACAGAGTTGGGCAGGGGCACAGCACCCGCTCCCACTGCATCCAGGCTTCCTCTGAGCTTCTCCCTGCAATCCCACACCTCCTGCTGCCACTGTGCCCTCTGTCTGGCAGGGTCCTCTCTTTTGCACCGTCAGAGATGCATGGGACAAAGAGGGGAATGGTATGTCATCTGGGCTTGTTCCCCCCATTTGCTATTTCTAGGCTAAAGTAAGATGGGGAGGTTAAAAGCAGCTCAGAAACAGCACAGGAAGAGAGCAGGAGAAGGGGAAGGAGAAAGGAGAAGCCCTCACTGCTCTCCCTCTGTTTGAGGAAATAATTTAATGTGAAGTGTCACCTCAAAGAGTTAAATCACCCAGAGTACATTGTAAAAAGGCATTTTAGCCATTTCCATACATAATGGTTAGGTCATGTCAAGATGCTGGCTTTCACAAGCCATCCATAATTTAATGTTTAAAATGCAACCTTAGCAATACAATTAATACCATTTTATTAGCCCACAGAGGCTTCATGTAACTACTTAGAGCCATATAACACCAGCCCATCTCACAGCCCCATATAAATTCCTCCGGTAAGATAAACTTTTAGGTCTGCAGTTGCAGGCACTGAAAATCTGCAGAGCCAGCAGAAAGTAAATGGCTTTCCTGTTTGATAGAGTATCACTTTGGAGGAACGCATCTCTGGCTTCTCTGCAGAGAAATGTGCTGGTGCCAAGACCTTGGAGAGGAGGCAAGTACAGGACATACCTTGCGAGCGGTACTAAATCATCTCTTCCTGCTTCCCACCTTCCCTCTCCCTGGGTATCTCTGTCTCTCTCACACCCACACTGCCGTGCACACACACACTCAGGCACTCACACATTTTCCCTCTCAGTGCAGGGAGCTGGAACAGGAATATCTGTGTATGTTGCACTGTTCTCGAATGAAAACCCTCCTGTCTGCCTGCTGATGGGTTCCTGTTGCCAGAGTATCCCAAAGCAGATGCTCTGCACCCCCAGCCTTGCCATCCCAGACCCCAGTAGCTTGCCTGTCATGTTAGGCAGCTTAACTTACCTACAGCTTGGGTGTCTCCACCTGAGTCAGTCATTCCTGCTCCCTTGATAGGCAATGCAGATATCTCCATTTGTCCCTCTGGAGATACATCCTTTAGGAAGAGCTGTACCCTGGACACCACTGACCAAGTCTCAACTGAAGAGCAAGGACAGCACCCTGAGATGCAGACATCTGCCTAAAGGCAGCTGAATTCCACTCTCAAAATCCATTGCTGTTATTTGAGACACATATGGAGCACATGCATGCAGGGATATCTGCTGTGATATCCTCAGCAAGGGCGACTCAGCCAGAGGGCTGATACGAAGTGCACCAGGTTGCACAGAGCATGAAACTTGCTCCTTCTGACTTGTCTCACACCACCTGGTACCTGCATGCGCCCCTTCCCTGCTGTGAGATCCTGCCCTCTGGCCTCATCTGGGGCCTGGCACGAGGATCCTGCAAAGGGAGGAAACCAGCAATGCTGGCCTGATGGAAAGCCCTTCCAGAGACCGTGGCAGGAGGGAGGCTGTAGGAACTGGTGAAGTCGTAGCCAGTACAGTCCTTTTTATGGTTGGTCTTCAGCCAGTTGTCAATCTCTAAACGGTATCCCAGATTGCCCTGGCTTGGTATCTCAGTGTAACTCAGCCAAAGGCAGCCCATTTATTTGCAAAACCTTGAAGTGAACCTGATTCTTCTGCTAGACACATGCCCACAGGGCTGCTCATCTGCGGACAGGAGCAGAAAGCCAATTAGGCACATTAGCGTGGAGTCAGGCCAGACTAATTGTGCCCTGCTTCTCCTGGACCCTGTGAGCCTCCCTTTGGCTTGTGCAAGCTGTGGCCACTTTGTGGCCATTTCATCTCCAAAGACAAGGAGAGACCTCAGCAGCATCTGAAAAAAACAGGTTTTATTATAGCCTGGTAGTGGCTCCAGCACCACTCAAACCTCATTTGGGGCTGCCGTTCATCTGGTGCTGCGCACCGCAAAAGCCATCCCTGCCCCAAGGAACTTCAAGACCAATACATGAAGAAGGAAAGAAGTAAAAGTGTTAACAGACTTTTACTGAGGATGAGCAACAGAGAGAGGAGGTGGCTTGATCCTGACTCGGAGAGGCTGTGGCAGAGGGGGGATTTCATGGCCCCCAGGTCTGTGCCAACAGCCCCACTGAAACCACCCTATTCTTGTGCTTATTCACTGCAGCGTGTACATCTCTGATGGATTGCTTGCCTACTCCACCAGCAGAATAGAAAGCCACTCCTGGCACTCTCATCTCTGTGTGTTTCATATTCTCCATGTTTTTCTCCCTTAAATCCCCATCTTTTGGTATCAGGTTCATCTCGGCTTTTACATTGGAAAGAATTTTTGAGTTTGGCTGGCTGTGGAGAGAAGTTGGGATCTGGGAGCCTTGAAGAGGTCCAAATTCATAGGGCAAATAAGCATTCTTCCTTCCCCTACCATATCTGCATTAATGATTTGTTAAATGTCAAGGTCTTATGGTGACCTCAGAACTTGTGGGAATGAAGTTCTGAGTGCAGGGTCTCATCACCTGTGTCTTCCACACACACTGACATGCAAAGACACTACAGTAAAAGAGAAGAAAACACTCAAATATGTCTTACAATTGCAGTGATGGAGACACAATTAAAAAGTAAGTGGATACCCTGGTCCCAAATTTCCTAAGGTTAGGGCTAACTTTTCTTATTATTCCAGCCTACACTTCCTGTGCATTTTAATTATTTTCTCCACACTAATGCAAACACACACAGTGAAGATAGACCAAGCATCCCAAATCAGTTTAATGAATGTCCTCATCTGAGA
>VZTL01052370.1:79468-95743 GCA_013400535.1 Scopus umbretta | reverse complement strand
AACCCAAAGCATTCTATGATATTTCCTCCATATCCTGGCCTCATCGCTCTGTGTTGCATCTCCAAGGTTGTTATTGATTGCATATCCTGGGAACACTGATGGAACCACGTGAGTACTGGTTGCCAGGCCAACACACTCACAGGCATTTCACTCTTACTCCTTAAGGAAGCACAGTAGCTTAAGTTCCCTCTTACGGTGCTCATACCGTAACAAGAAAACACCAAAGTGAATCAAAACACCAGCAGGGAGCCTAAAGGAGATGTCTGGTTGATGCCTTCTCTTGGCCAGATTCAACGCTGGCATGGCACAATGCAGCAGTTGACTCTGATGGTGTTACTGCAGCTGATTTGAGGTACGGTTTTCAAAAGTGAATCTGAACCACATGCTGACATTTTCAGATGAGCTTTGGGGATAAAAGAGAATGATGGTTGAACTTCTCCAGGTGTCTCACTCCCAACCATGGGATTCAACAGCACCTGCACACTGGGTTACCTCACCCCACTCCCTTTCAAGGCAATAACTTTTGCATGCTTGCACTGCCCAAAACTGTGCCAGACCCTCCAGCTCCTACCAGTAAATTTCGATCACTGACTGATTTCTTAAGTCCCAAGAGGGTGTGGGAGGGCAGAGCCAGCCCCTCAGAGGTTAGGGTTGGACAAAATGCCATGTCTTACTAGATTTAGTGACTGATGGTGCCAGCCACAGAAAAACCTGCAGAGACTGGTCTCTGCAGCAGTTAGTGAATATTCAGAGTCAGGGGGAAGATAGCTGGGAGTGGGAGACACTTGGGAAAAGACAGAGTTTCTCTGGCCTCATTCCTAGTCCTCTGCAGAGGAATAGCTGAGAGGACCTCTACAGCAAGCTTAACAGAGAATGGTAAAAAAAAAAAAACACAACATTTTCTACGAGTGCCCCAAAGAGGTTCTGCTGCATCCATCTATGCTTTCTTCAGCAACATAATTTGAACATGTCTAAAATATTACAATAATGTCTCCCTGAAAATGACATTTGTATTACTCTTAACACAGAGAAGAAAAGTTTCAGAAGTCTGACATGTTTGCTTGTATCTAAATTGGCAAAGATGATGGTGCACAGTAATTACTGTCACATTTCCTGGGCAAAAGGAGGGAGATCAAAATGCCTAATTAACAGCTTCTTTCCCATGGGAGCCATCAATGACATGGTAAGATGCATTCTTACAGCTTTGTAAAATAAACAACTGAAACGGGACAAACACAGCAATGACATTAATCTTTGAACGCCACTGATTTTGCATCCTTCTGTGCATTTTGTCTGTGTTGCTCGAGACATGATGCTTGCTGAAAATGCACATCTGACACAAAGGCAGAGAGGCACCTTTGGGGAACAGGCGTTCAGAGAGCTTGTGGGGGGGCTCTGGTAACTCCAGGAGAGCTTGGGCAGCAGCAGGATGGCCAGTGCAAACAGCCAAACGAAAAGGAAAGCTTTGACAAAGCAGTCCTGTTGGAGAAAAAGACTAAGGCGGCCTCCGTACAAAGAAGGCCTGTTTGTATGTTTACTGGCAGTGCCATCTGAGTATTATCACGTGTATGGCAAGAGAGAAAGACACACAAAGGAAAAGAAGATTAAATGAGAATTCACTAGAGGGTGAAAAACCATTAACCGTGGAACCAAGCAGTGACTCAGTGCAGTTTCAGCCTGGAGGGGCTGTTGTGACCCCTTGCACAGAGCTACAATCCTGCCCCCGCACAACCTGCCATTGAAGCTCCAGTCCTGGCCATCGTGGGCTAAGCGCCCTGAGCCAGCAGAACTAAGCTTCATGATGATTTTCTAACAGTGGTGGTGAGGGCCATGAACAAGATCCTCTTTACCTGGAAAGCGGCTACTACAAGGCGAGGCTAGGAAAGACAATGGGATACAGACTGTTTCCTTGGCACGCTGCTGGGTGGCTGAAACCAGCACCATCCCTATCTTCACCACAGATTTTTTGCACAGCCAACCTAAAGGGACTCCCCACCTCTGCTCAAGTATTTACTGGCCATGACCCGGCAGTCTTTCAGGCTGACATTCCCTGCAGCTTATTTAAATACACTTATTTAAAAAGTAGCTGATCACAGGAATAGATTTGTTGCAGATGCCCATTTAGTCTGGCTGAACAAAGCCTAAAACAACGGGGCTGTAACATGAATTGTCCCCTGCCACTTTTCTCCTCGGTTGTTCCCTGCAGACTGTGCAATTCCCCCTGCCTGACTCCTCTCCTCTCTGGCATAGTATTTGCCATTAGGCAAAAGCTGCATTGGCTGTGGATGAACAGATAAAACTGAACCTCCTTCTACTGTCTTTACCTTGTCTTCAGTTTTTCCTTCTTTCCCTGCCACTTCCTGCCCCTGCTTTGCTCCCTCACAGCTTTCATCTCACCAGCTCTCGGCCCTTCGCCTCTCCTCACTCTCCCACTGCTGGGTCTGCTCCCCTGCCCTTCCTCAGCCCCTCTCTCACCCCTCATCTCAATGCTGCTACTTCTTCATTCCTCTTGACCGGTCTAGGGCTCCCCCCTGCTTTCTGTTGCACTTACAGACTAACACATAGCAGTCTGTGGATCCCGCTCAGCCACCAAAAATCCCAGCCTCTCTCGTTTATGTGTTGTGGGCTCCCTCTCACCCAGCTTTCCCATGACTCAAGGGCTCTGAAAAACAAGGCAGGAGCGCTCAACCTGTGGTCGGTCCACTGTACTGTGTCAGGAAGTCTACTACAAGTTTCCAGCAGTCTCTTCGCATCCCACATGGTTTGGGTAACCTGCCAATTAATCAAGGGCTCTGTTTGTCACTCCGGCAGGAGGCGTTACTGTCCTTAACACTGACTGACACCAGGACAGAGCCACTGTCCTGAGGGTCTGCTAATAGGATTTCAGGAAATGCTTTCCCTTCCGTCTGTCAAAAAAAATAATTCATCAAATAACTGTGTGGGTAACCCAACCCCCCTCCGATTATAAACCTGATTTTGGCATATAATGAAGAAAGCACTCAAACAGCTGAGTCACTATACATAAAGACATATTGTAGAAGATGCTTCACAATGCATCTAACCACTTTTACCCCTAATTATATAAATTTGACAGGTTAGTCATTATATTACTGGAAAGAAAAATAAATCCATTTTAAGCGTGAAAAACCAAATCTTTGCAGCTTGATGTTCCTTGCAAGTCAAACACGATGGATTGAGTTGAATTGCTGGTTCCCAGGGAACACTGCGGTCCATTTTTACTGCTCCTCTGTGCTTCCTTCCTAGTTAGTTGACCACAACTTTTCAGTAAGCAAAGCCTGCCACTCTCTTATTGCATTAAAAGTCAAACACATCCTGTGCTCTACCATGGGGTCCAATCCAAAGCTTCCCACATCAGCCCACTTCAGAGTGAGTTTCTGAAGATTACGCTATCATACCTCCTTTGCAGCACAGATCTCATGTGATGTGAAAATGTTTGGCTTGACAAGAGCTACAGTTGTCATCCTCTCCTCTTAGTACTTCCAAAATCCTCACCAAAGATGCTCTGTATGTGTGTGCAGGTGAGAAAGGACATGGACAGGCATAGATCAGAGAGAGCACATTGAAACTCAGCGGATCTCAGGCTGTGGGGTGCTGCAGACCTCCCCAAAGGCAAGGTGTCTTCAGGAGCTCCTTGAGAGCAGTGTGGGACTTGTGGCTGACAGAGGCATGGGGCTGAGGACGGAGCAAGGCTGAGCTGGTCTGCCGGGGGCAGCCCAAGTATATATACAAACATATATATACACACACAAATACATATAAAAAAGAATAGCTGCTTTACTGCCCTTACTTATATCACATCCATAACAGCTTCCTATGGGCTATGCCAAAAATCCTGGCCTATTCTCTCACACGTATTTGTCTTTGAATTCAGTGGATGCCGGATCAGGCCCTGAGGCTGCCCTGTCCACAGCACTGTGCACTCTCCCACGTTCCCATCGGTCCATTTGAAAGGAGGGCATTGATGTGTCTCCATAATGCAGCCATTACCAGCACGATACCGAGACAGATCAATCAAAGGCAACACAACAGCCAGATTCAGAGGATTCCAAAATTGAGGTCAGAGTCACTAACTCTTAAACAGACGCTAAGAGAGAGAGGCATACATATATACAGGAAGGCAAATTTTAACTGTGCAAACCTAAAAATGTCACTTGCAGTGATAGATTGGATGTGTTTTGGCAAGAACTGTTATTTCCTCCCCCACTACCACCCCTCGCCTCTGCACCAGCATTGGCATAAGGTGCCTTTGTCCTGGTGGCCTGACTCTAACCTCCCTCTTAAGATGGGCCTCAGATTTTACAGCATGAGCCCTGCAAATGGGTGCCCTGCTGCTTTGCTGTGTCCCAAAGGGACTATTGCACTGCTGCAGAATATCTCTCCCTAGGAGAAGGCCGTTTTGTAACTAAATCCCAGCTCCTGGGTCAGATAGGTGCTGGGGAGCTTCTTTAGGTGAAACACCTCAAAATGTAACAGCAGGGATGGGGCGATGGGTGGCTGCCTGGGAAATGCCCTGTTCATACTAGTGCTCTGCTGTGGATGAGCTGGTTATTGCAGCTTCTGGGGATTTATGGACTCCGACACAAAGACTGAGAAGCCAGAGGTTTTCCTGGGTTATGGTGCTGGACTTGCACCAGGAAAAATAAAATCCCTGTAAATCCACTCAAACACACAGTTTGGCTTAATTATCTCCGTCGACCTTGGCTTCCTGTGCATTTTCTCCTCAGCTGTTTGGAGTCAATAAGCTACTACAAATGATTAAATGATTCATATTATTGGTAATTATGTGTATCAGAGTGGCATTTAAAACCTCGACCTGATACAACACCCCACTGCAGTTAAAATTTACAAGCACACAAACACAGCAAAGATGACTGAATTTGGTGGCAAATGGCGATCCTGATTTCAAGATCAAACTCTGAATCACACACCAAAAATCCACCTCTGAACTTCCTGCTTCACAATGCGTTAAGCACATCCAGATAGTACATACTAGTGTAAAATGGCAACACATGCCTGGTCCCTTTCGGTCACCACCATACGTTGCCAACAGGTTTCTCCTTGAAAAAGGGAAAAACGATTAAAAATATATCTTAAGTATCCTAAGACAGTTTACATTGCGTTACAGTACGGGCTTAGCCAGTGTGTGAGTGTGCAGTGCACAAGCTTCCAGAGTGCTAGGAATTAATGCATGAAGGGAAGCAGTTTTAGGGAGATTTCTGGTGTTCAAGGATAAAGAAGCCACGAGATAGGCTGTATTAAGACTCCCAAACAAAAACTGTATCGACAGTAAGTCCCCACACCAGAGATCTTGCAATCTAAGCAGACAGTGAGAAAAAGGCAGGGGAGGAGGAAATGAGGCCACAAAGTGGTGGCTGAAGTGAACTTTGCCTGGATCAACACCAGTCTTGTTCCCTTGGCAAGTGTATGTCCCCAGTCCCACTGCCTCCTCTAGACTATACTGCCTCACTTTTACTTGTTCTGCTCTTTAACCCTTGCCTCAAAAAGCAACATGAATATGCACTACTACAATGCCTGCTGATGGGCAGTAGTGGGCTCCCACCTCCTCTCACCCATTAGCTGCAAATTCCTCAATTAAACGTTCAGGTCTCTCTCAGACACAGACAACTGCTCAGAACCTGAGCTCAAGAAAGCCTGACAAGAGCAATTATCCCTTTCTAAGGAGAGGAAATTCCTTTTCATCCTCTAAAGTTATTCCCACTTCTCCACGTGTATGGGTAGGACTTGTCCAAGATTGCATGAAAAATCTGTGGCAAAGGAAAAGATATGTGCTCAGTCTTCCCACAGCCCACACCAACCCCTAAGAACTGCAGCATCTTACCTCTGTGATTCCTGTACATCTGCTCCTGCTTATTTGCTGGCTAAGCGTAGCACAAAGTTGGTTACAACAAAGAGACAAGACCTTGTTATCATCGCCCCAAACAATCATCAACGGTGCATTCACCTGAATGCTCACACAGGATTTCTTTTACCTTTGGCTTTCAAGTTTTGGCTATCCACAAGCAGAAACTCTTAAAATCTAAACAGAGATCCATTTCCAGCACAATTGCTTATGAAATGACTGTAGGGTCCAAGAGCCTTAAAATTCTCCAGCTGCTGAGAAATTATGGATGGCGTCTCCAAATGCTGTCAACAGCCAACAAACATTGCTAGAAAGATCTCTTTAGCATGCATGGATGGATGCATCAAGGGCAGTTGTGTCTGTACAAGAGAAATTCCTCTTGCACTGTGCATTTGGGGTTTAAAGCAGGAACTCTGCACAGAGAGAATTAGCATTTATTGCTAAAACAGGAAGCTTGCTTTGCATATTTCATTTTGACAGTCACACTTCCCCCACCCCCGCCCAAATAATGAGCTGAATCCTAAAATCCTAACATGGTTTACAAATAGACAAAGTCCCAGTGAGTATCCAGTGAAATACAGTGTTTTGGCTGGGGCAGAGTTAATTTTCGTCATAGTAGCTAGTATGGGGCTGTGCTTTGGATCTGTGCTGGAAACAGTGTTGATAATATAGGGGAGTTTCAGTAACTGCTGAGCAGTGTTTACGCAGAGCCAAGGCCTTTTCTGCTCCTCACACCACCCCACCAGCGAGTAAGCTGGATGTGCACAAGAAGCTGGGAGGGGACACAGCTGGGACAGCTGACCCCAACTGACCAAACCAAAGGGATATTCCACACCATATGACGTCATGCTCAGCATATAAAGCTGGGGAAAGAAGGAGGAAAGGGGGGGATGTTCAGAGTGATGGAGTTTGTCTTCCCAAGTAACCATTATGTGTGACAGAGCCCTGCTTTCCTGGAGATGGCTGAACACCTGCCTGACGATGGGAAGCAGTAAATTAATTCCTTGTTTTGCTTTGCTTGTGTGCCCAGCTTTTGCTTTACCTATTAAACTCTCTTTATCTCAACCCACAAGTTTTCTCACTTTTCTGATTCTCTCCCCCATCCCACCGGGGGGGAAGTGAGCGAATGCCTGCGTGGTGCTTAGCGGCCGGCTGGGGTTAAACCACGACAGATGCCTGGACAAGGGTGAATAAATGCTGATGCTGAATTGTGGTATTCCCAGTCAGATTGAGCAACACATTATTCTGCAAATAGTTGTTGGTTTCAAGAAGGCGGTGTTACTTGTGAGCAATAACAGGGAAACCCATCCTTCACGCACACACAAATGCACGCAAGAGCAACATGAGCTATCCGTGCACAACAGCTGAGCTGTTTCCTACTCCCTTCCAGCCCAGAGGAGCTGAGCAGCTGCTCTACACCAGCCTGTTCTCTTATCCCCAGAGAGGTGACCCTGTCCCGTCTACCAAGATGCACTAAGGCACCGTCATTCCTTTCCTGAAGTCTTCTCAGAGCACTGCCCAGGATCCTGGGTAAGGACACAAGCTGTGCAAACCCAGATGAAGATGCAGCCCTTGCTGTGAAGAGCTAGTGCCCTTCCAAGGCACGCGCTCCCTCCTGTCAACTCCCATGGGCCCTGGGGCACGCATGGCTCCAGCTAACATTTCCCCTTGGAGAAACGTCATCCAGTGGTCTGCAGAGCCCTGTGTTTCGTGGTGGGGCATCGAGGTGCATTACCTGCAGTCTCTTTGTCCCCCGCTGACAGCTCTCCATTGATCCCATTCTCTTTGGTCTGAGCATATGGCCCCGGCTGCTCGCGGCTGCCCAGTCCCGGCTCCTCGTCCTCTCGGAAGGGAAATCCATTGGCACTTCTGACCAGTCCAGCACCCGTGCCACTTTGTTCCTTAATTTCAGGTGAATGTGGGTGTGAAGAAGCCTCTGTTAGCTGACCTGAAGTCCAGTGTGGGGCCTTGGCTTCGTCTTTCCTATCCTCTGCCATGTTTCTTTGCCTTCACCACTTGGCCTGTAACGACATTAGCAGGAGAGATCAGCTCCAAGCAGATGAGTGCCCCTGGCCAGCAGGCAGCGACCGGGCGCAGCACAGGCACGTTATCAGCAGTGCTGCCAGAGGAACTCGCGTCTGGCAGATGAGAGAGGGTTTAAATGCAGAAGCATCTCTGCTTGTCTGTCCTGGGTGTGAGTGAACTGCTTTCAAACCAAAACAAACCACAAGCGGTAAAAATTGTGAGTCAAGTCCTCCCTGACTCCCATGTGCCTTGCAATTATTAGCACCAGTTTCTTGAGGGCTGCCCTTTTCATTAATCTGATTTTAACTCATTAATTACAGTTAAATGTCGACCCATTCAACGAGAAGTGAATCGGTCATCATAATGCAATGACATCGTCCCAGGGTGACAAAGGGAAATATGCCACAACTGCTAAAAGTGAAGCTGCTATTGCAATTTTCATTGCAGTTGCAAAGAGTGGATGCTCTTCAGGCACAGAACTGCAGGGAAATACATCCTCTGCGGCACATGCAATCTGCTGCTCGCCATGACAGAAACCACATTGGAGAACATTCATTGGGTTCTCTAACATATGTGCTATTTGACCCTGCTTATATCCCCTCTTTCTTGCTGTTTTGTGAACATTCACACTCATTCCCTTTTGTCCAAAACAGCCCGTGGGAACAGCTGTTTCCCACACAAGCATTTGCATTCTCTTATGACTATCAGTATTTATACATAAACAAAACTAATCATTATTTGCTACATCACACGTATTTCACTCCTGTTAATTAGTTCTCATTGTCTAAGCCAGGAAAAGAAGCCAGTGCGCAAGCAATGGGCTTTGGCTACTCCTCACGGAAAAATGTAGTAGTAGCTCCTCAATATGTAAGCCTAGGAGGACAACGTATCATAATCCGTGTTTCCGTGATAAGGTAAGCTCTGGGGAGGAAAGAAAGGCTTGACCCGAGCTAGCTACTTCAAACTGAAAACCAGCAGACCTTTTCCAAAAGCACTTGCTTTTGGAACACAAAAAAAAAAAACACCTAAAAGAAATCAGTTGAACACAGTCAACCAGCCATGTTTCACAGAGGCTGAGCACTCCAGAAAAGAAGGCACAAAACCAGATGGTGCATATATTCTGCAGACATTTAACAAAAACCAACCAAACAAACCAGAAAAAAAACCCTAGTTTCAACAGAGTCGGGTCAGTTTGCAGAAAACCTCTGACATGAGAAAAAGCTATTGTTATTTGTCACATAATCGTTCACAATTGATAACTCGACCCCTTTCTGATCTGTTATTATTGTTTAATAATAATGGCTTTCAGAGCTACTTTAAATTAAAAAATCACGGTGAATCATGAAAATTATATTTTATTCACAATAAATACGTGACTCAAACTGTAGTTCCACCCCTAAAAGAACCAGTAACTCTTTTGCCTCCCAGTGAAACCACTGTGTTTTGGGAAGCGCAGCTCTGTCTGCTCTCACCCTGACCCAGCACCATTCTTTGGGGATAACTAACTGCATAAAGACTGCAGGAGCAGGTGAAACTTCAAGCCGAGAGTTTCCTCTGAGCTGTAATGAGAAAGATGGGCTAAGCAGTATCACAAAGCATAGTGGCAATGAGACATGCCTCAATCAACCACAGAAATAGTAAACATGCTCCACACATCCCTTTGCCTTCCCCACCTCCTTTACCCTGATGGGAGACTCATCAGTGAGCCATTTTGCATATACAGCAAGAGCCTTAATGCAGCCTTCTCAAATCATACCGGAAGAGCTGATGGGGTAATTACGGAGGAGAGAGCCCAGGCTGGGCAAGACCATCTCCTACATACCAAAGAGATAATCCTCTACCTCTAGGTCTGTTTACTGCATGACACTAGAGAACATTTTCTGATCAGAGCCCTTCCAAAACATGAGGCCATGGGACAAATGTCTCCCTCTGTCCAGGAGTAGCACACACCCAAAGTCACCAATGTTTGGGGTCCAAGCACAGAACAGAGCCTGTTCAGGGAAAAAAATGAGACATTGTCATCTGTGTCCCTTGAGGCAGCTCAGAGAAAATGAAAAACCCAAACCCTAACCCAAGGCTTTCCCCACCAATCCAGTGCACTTTGAACCTGACAGCAAGCCCAGGAGCAGTATGAACCTGCCCATCAGCTTCAGCAGCTCAGCCCCTGGGTGACCCACGAGAGGAGCCCCCAGCCTCGGCAGGGAGACGGAAGGTTATGCAAGACCCAAGCGTGGGGAACGTGGTTCTGAAAATCACTGGGACAAACGTAACGGTTATTATCCCACCGCCGCAGTTTGGAGGCTATTATCACTGAAGTGCCCTTCCCTGTTCCAGGCAGACACTCCCTGCTTCACTTGAAGCTCTTGAGGAAGGATATTCACATCCTTACAATGGACTGTGCCACAGAAGTCCTCTGTGAAAGTAAAAGAAGTGCTTTTATCTTTAAAAATAAATACAGTGGGCAGGCTTCAATGAGAGCTGTGTGTATCTGGAGGCAGAATTTGGCTCAGTATTTATAATAGATGGTTACAGAGAGAAACATGGATGAATTCATTCTTGACTCTCTGTTATTCATCAAGTGCTCTCAGAGTTTATAATGGTAGTAGAAACACAGCAAGTGAGTCACACAATGCATCTTTGTATTCAGCAATTTAGCAGTGACTATCTGCTGTACAGAGTGATTCATCCACAGCTCAGGTTCAAATCCAGAATACACAGGTGTGCTTTTTACCATCAGGTTAGTTGTTTTGCTGTCATTTCATTAGCATACCATAGAATTAAATTAATCATGTAATTCAAATATAGACACAGAAATACCAGGAGTGGACAAATACTGCGGCAGAATTTAAATAGTGTTAGGTATATAAAAAGAAGAAAACCTGGAATAGTTTGGACAATCTAGGGAAAAAACAGTACTTCAGGGAAGCAAAAAGTTCCTCTTTTCACTATGATTTCTTATTCTTTGCATAAACTGCAGTGAAGGCTTTCAAAAAATATCAGGAAAAAAAAAAGGCACAGCCAGCCCTCTAAAATGTCATGTTGCTTAGTTAAAAATTAACTTCGATATTTATGAGCCTTTTTCCCTGCCCATTATAGCAGAATCTCAATATCAGAGAATTTGCAGCAGCAATCTTACTAGTATGTTCTCACCACTGTGTTCTCACTGTTTTTCTTGTCCATCAGCTGAAGTTAGTGGCAATGAGAGGGTGGCCGAGACAGGCGCTGTACCCTGACAGCCCTGGGTGAGCAGGAGGCTATAGGAGGGGCGACGGAGCTCACAGGCTGACCAGGCTTGGCTGCACTAACTCCCCAGCACAGCCCCTTGCTCCAAAGCCATCCTGGTGACACCACGCCAGTAGGCCAGGGGACACGAGTGTGAGCCTCAGCACAGGCTCTGCCAGCTACATGGCACAGGATTGTAAAAACACTCCTCCTTCATTATGTTCCCCACCTTGCAGCCTGATCAAAGCCAACTGTACAAACTGTGGTATGGGAGTGGGGGTGGGAAATGCCCCCTCCTTCTAGAGAGATCAAGCAGGCACAGTTGTGTACCACAGACCACATCAGTGATACCAACACACATCTCCTGTGGGCCGTGAACACCCCTCCCCAAAAGGCTTTCCTTGCCCAGGCTGACATGCAGGATGCTGCTGAGACCCTGGCCATTCCCTGTCCGGAGAGATCACGCTCCACCGGCAGCCAGCAGCAGCAGTGAAGCAGAAGTGAGGAGACACTTCACAGACCTTAAATTCATGTCCTTGTAACTCAGGCGGTGCAAAGGATGACATTATGGATCAGAACTGTACATCCTGCCTTCTAAACTAGTAACTTGTAGCAGAAAGGATGGTAAAAACAAATTTCCCTGTCCTTTCCAGCCATTTGCATAGAGACAAAAAATACTTAACCTGGAATTAACACAGACGGACAAACCCCATGGAGAACACGTGGTCCAACTTTGCAGTTACCTCCTCCTTTCACAGGCACAGTACAAATGTTTCTTAACCCATACGCTGTGATACCAGGTCCTGTTGCCATGGCTGTGCTGAATGAAGCCTGAGTGCTTTGAACTCAACATGCAAGAAATTACCCACAAAAATACAGCATGACAGCATGACATGCAAAGCCCAAGATAATGCCAATTTAAACATCCTGTCGTGCTAGCTGTCCTATATATTTCGTGAGTACAACTTGCAGAATCATCTTAGCATCTATTGCCTTTGCATGTAAACATGTTAATTTTCTATTAATTTCACTTTTTAAGAGAACAGGATTAGGCCAATACTGGCAGATTTTGCAAATACCGTGCCTTCCTGCTTTGAGCCATGTTTTCACCTACTCCTGTGCCTAAGAGCCCATTCCCAGAGAAATGAGACTATTTGAGTTCAGGGAAGTTAATTTATTGACTAAGAGAAACAGCCACCTGGATACATGGAGCTACAATTCCAGTTCAGGCGAGAGAACACCACCAGATGTTCCTAAAATGGAGAGACAACAGACTCCTCCGAAAAGAAAAACAAACCCTGGCAGGGGGCATGGCCAGATCCTGAGGTCAGTGGGAGGGAGAGGGGATGTGCCACCTGTAGACTCCAGGGCCAAATCCTGCTTCTCAGAGGGCTCTTCAGCTCAGACGCACCAGAGCAATGGCTCAGCTACTCTGTTCCGAGTCCGGAGCCAGGAGAGGGTGGAGGATTGCTCCATGGAGGGAGGCTGGGGCACAGAGGCATGGCTAGCATGACCTCAGGTACCCAGGGCTTCCAAAACTCCTGAGTGAGACTGTCCTGAAAGAGATTTTTTTTTTTTTTTTACAAAATTTAAGACATTCAGAGAATTTCTTTCAGAGAAAATAAATTTATGAGGTGAGGCTGTTCATCAATTTTTGAAGAAAAGAAGGCACCAAGAAGTAGAGAGAATTAATTAGTATGCCTCTAAAATGAGTTACACCAAAAAAAAAAAAAAAAAAATCCTTCCTTAAAGTGAAAATCCCAAACCATATACACAAATAGGGTGCAATCTAACTTACACTGGTACATAACACAACTAAGAAAACCTTTAATTCATGTTCACATACCAGCTGGCCAGTTCGGACAATGTGTCTGAATACTAAATATCAGGCATGTGGATTAAAAGGTCCCAAGGGAATCTGCCAGTAAATTTAACTTACCAACAACTTATGTCTAGAAGAGCCAAGGAAAGCAGATAGGTATCAGGAGGCCACAACAGAAACAACAAGAGACAGAAAGTGAGAAATCTAGATGGACAAATTCCAGTAACCTCCTGCCACCATCAAAAAGCTCAGCCTATAGTACGTAGTACCCAAACCCTATCAGCGGTATTGTCTTCACAGACTCACCACGTATTTGCAAAACACAAGGGCTAATTTTGGATGCCAGGAACACACAGAGAGCTTTGCACCCAAATTTCAGCCTTTCATTTCAGTTAACATGCACCTTCTATCAAATTAATTTAATTATTTTTGGATGTGAGTGGTGTGCCTTACACTGATAAAAAAGAATCACAGCAAACAGCACGGATGGAAGGAACGTCTCATGGTGTCTGGCAGGGAACATGTTAGCTTCCCTCTTACTTAAAATGCTTGGTCGTGGTCCACAAGCTGCTAGATGTTTAACAAAAGTTACCACTAGATCCTAAATGTCTAAGTACCATAATTCTAGTAATACAGTATATTATTAGGCAGAATTACACAATTCTCTCAATTGAAGCCACTCTACCTCTCAAGCCTAATAAAGGACAAGCAGGTTTCTCTGGTAATTTATAACAAACACGATTTATTTCTTCCTTGTTCACTGCTTGGGTTATTAGCTTGCAGCTAGATCCCTGTTTCTAGACAATATGAGCAAGACCATCCTCTTAAATACTACCTTGCATTTGTTAAAAATGCAGACAGTGTTCATCTCCTCACACTTGTATTAGTGTCTGGTGATTTTAAAAGGCTTTTCCACTTCCACACTGCAAACAGTTAGTAAATAGTCACATATTCTTTGTAGAAAATCCTTTTGATTGTACCTTGGATTACAAAATGGATGAAAACTAATGGATGGCGCCTGTACCAGAGGCTGAACAAAGAAAGCTCACTGTGGAAAGATCAAGAAAATTTATCGCAATCTGCATCCTCCCCAGAGCTGAGAACGAGGAATGGCTGCAGCCTCCAAAGCAGTTGGATCAGACCTGCAGCACTGGCACGGCAGAGAGCGAGCAGAGAGCCAGAGGAGCGGCCGCTCCTACTCCACGTTGCTCCGCTCCTTCCTGGATGGTGTCCCCGCTCTGTGGGTGCAGAGATTTAAACCCCTCTTGGAGTTTCCCACGGTTGGGCTGGGCATCAGTGGAGGCAGGCAGGTGGGAAGGGTGGGCCACCCCACTGCAGGAGCCGCAGAGCTCCTGATGAAGGGGGATGTTTTCACTTGGCGAAATTCAAATCTGAGAAAGCCCCCCTGCTTCATGCAGAGTAACAAAGCCTGTGCAGTCAGGCGGCACCCCAGGTGGTGCTGTACAGGAGGGCTGAGATGCAGCACCAGTTGCATTTCTGTTGGTAGCAAAGAGGTCCGTCCTGCTGCAGAACATAGGAACAGGTAAGTGTATGAGAACGAGTCTTTCAGCTGCCACTCCCAACTGACAGAGCTCTGCCTCCCCAGGGAAGTAATCCGTTTCTCTGGGCTGCCGGAAAGCAGAGCACAACCGAGCCGTCCTGCCGTCGGATGCTCCCCTCCCGAGACACATGGCTGCCCAGCACACAGGGCTGCCCTTGCTCCCACACCCGGGGACTGCCTCAACTCGCTCCAACTCCAAAAATCTAAAACCGGGTGCCCTTCTCTCTTGCAATGGTGAAATCACAGTAGCAGCAGCTTCTGCCTGCAAAAAACCCATCTACCATAAAGCTCCCGTCTAGCTACACAGCCAAAAGAATCCCTGCACACCCCTTCCTGCTCCAACACCATCACTTTTTGACAAACCGTTTCTATGCACAATGCTGCATTTTTACACCATTTACCATTCATCAAACACCCTCACACACCCATCTATCACTAATCATAATTGCTTCCTGCGGGAGAGAGGAAAGGCATTTTAGCTGGTGAAGGAGATGGTAACCATAACAACAGCACCATGACAACTATAAGTGATATATGAAACAAGAAATAAGGCAAAAACTTATCACCAATAAATTTGGTCCATGATAAGGATGACAAAAGCACTAAAGAATCAATACCAGTCAGTAAAGGTGCCAACACGAAGAACCACAAGTCTCTCTGAATTAAATGGCAAACAATCCTCCTGCAAATTTTAAAATGAGGCACCATGACAGCCTTGTCTTCTCCTGAAGAGAGAAGGCAGTCCCTGCTCAATCCTACCTGAGATGTCTCCTGCCTCGGGGAGCCAGAGGGGCTGAAGGATGGAAGGAGTGCTGTCGGGAAGCTGGGATGTTTCCTGGCAGCCAGAAGACTCCCAGATTTCTCAGTGGAGTCTTTTGTTTCCAGGAGACTCGTTGAAACGAGCCCTGAACAAGGACAGGATTGCTGCCAGGGGAGCACCTCAGAGTCAGACACACTGCATTGATTTTTCCACCAAGCACAATTCCAAACGGGCATCGTGAGCCCTCTCCGTGCACTTTAGAGAAGGCATTGCATTTGGCAGACTTGTTTGAAACATGAGGCTCTGCAGCCGTTAGCCAGCAACCATCTAAACGACCCATGCCAAGGCCCTGACTTACAATCCTGGCAGAGAAAAAGGTTCACCAACACTTGTGGCTACATTGGCTTTTTCACCCTCAGTGCAGGAGGCACAGAAAAACCACCATAAATAAACAGCACTAGCTCCAAGGGCTATGTGCAGATAAAGTTTTTTGGGGTATGATCAGACAGGGAATCGTTCAAAGAAGCAGCTATACTACATGGCCCTCTTGGGGCTTTCCAGGGAGAATTCAGCTCACCAGTTTGCTACGCAAGATTGTTCAGGGTGGGCACACTGAAGTGGTCTTTCCCCACTGAAATACTCTCTCGCCCTCTGCACAGCATCCTCCAAACCTCCTTGCTTTTCAAAGCACTACAATAATCTAACAGGAAACTAAACCTTTCTACGGTACACTTTGGTTCTTCCACAATATGAATAAATGGAGATTTTTCAACTCTATATCTAAGACAATGAAATAAACACTCAACAACTCTGTCTTTCTTTGTACTTTTACAGTCTGTTTTTTGCTACCAAAGTAATTATAGAAGATTTGCCCCACTTATTACAAATATGTTTTCAAAAACCGAAGAACAGAGGAAACCTTCAGTTTAAGGAGACGATTTTGAAGGGAAAAGGAGATTCAGACAGCATCCAGTAAACACGTCCCCAAAAGAAGAAACTTCCCC
>VZTL01052370.1:0-79417 GCA_013400535.1 Scopus umbretta | reverse complement strand
CCCTTCATATTTCCCTCTTACCACAGTGGTCACTTCAAACCTTGGCGAGACAACCATTCAAAATCTGTAAGAACACCACAGCCAAGCTGGAGGACAGGCTATATAAGACAAGGGTGCTCAAAATACTACTTAAGGGGAAAAATTCTTCAACAGTAAGGGAAGAAGTGTACAACTTGATACAGTCCCTGCAGGCTAGGGAAAAAAAAAGAAAGTAGAACTACTAGAAATACTCACAAATACATCACACTAAAAGCACTGTGGTTGCCAACATTTCATAGGTTTGGCCAGCCGAAATCTTGTTCGGAAACGAACACTGGCTGGCTAATAAAAATGAACATTGAATACTTGGTTCCTCTCCCCACTGTCGCTTCCATTATAATTTTCAGTGCTTATAAAGAGCTGAAACAACGTCATCTTCTGCTTATTTATCGCACAGGTACAGAAGGTGACGGCAGCATACACTACCCAGTTTACGATCTTCTAATTCTTACGACTTACATTTTCAAGCCTGTTGTTTGAAGGACTGCCAGCCAAACTGTGTATTTGCCACAGCTACTGCAAGCACACTACGTAGCTATGCACTTCCTTTGCTCTCAAGTCACACTAACCTATACTTGTATTTGGATAGGGTCCGGTAAAGGTAGCCCATGAAAAGGCTGGAGTGAAATTTTGCAGGATTTTTCTTCCCCTCCATGCTGACCTTGCTAAGACATGTTGATTTGATGTTGCATCTCTTCTCTCGAGAGACTCTACCATGGATGACAGCTCAGGTCAGGTACCAAGGAATTAATTAATTATGCTAATATGTTACTTGCTTATTCTCCACGTAGGACAGGTCTATGATCTTGCCAACTTCAGTGGAGTTACTCTGCATGCAGGTGAGGCCAACTGGACCATTTAGCAGAGAGGTGCTACAAACGTTAACTGCTAAGCAAAAACTAGCACAACAAAATCTCATTTATCCAGAATAAGCCTTTAACTACACTGGTGCGTCTTCTCCTTCTCTGCACACATGAATTACTTTCACAACCCTTATTTCTTCTAGTTTCACCGAGATCTCATCAAGCATCACACGTTTTCACACAATCTTAACTTTACCCAGTGACTTTCTAATTAGGAAAAAAAAAAATGCTGCCTCTAAAAATTTTTTTTATTTTTCAAAGGTCTTGCCTAACTAATTCCACCCCTGCTACAGTACAATCTTTGAAAATACCTAAGATGCTATCTTTGGGAGCATCATCACATCAGCTACTACAACTGGTAAAAAGAATGTCCTGGGATAATTTCTGGCAGATTCTTCCCCGTAAATACATGCAGGATCATAGAATCATGGAATCATAGAATTATTAAGGTTGGAAAAGACCTCTGAGATCATCTAGTCCAACCATCAACCCAACAACACCATGACTACTAAACTGTGTCGTGGAGTGCCACATCCACACGTTTTTTGAACACCTCCAGGGATGGTGACTCCACCACCTCCCTGAGCAGCCGGTTCCAATGCCTCACCACTCTTGCAGTAAAGAAATTTTTCCTAATATCCAATCTAAACCTCCCCTGGTGCNGCACTCAATCCCTTCATCCAGATCATTGATAAAGACATTAAACAAGGCTGGCCCCAGTACTGAGCCCTGGGGAACACCACTTGTGACTGGCTGCCAACTGGATTGAACTCCATTCACCTCCACTCTCTGGGCATGGCCATCCAGCCAGTTTTTAACCCAGAGAACCAGCCTACAGCAGAAATCTGGAACGTAGCATATGTGCCACACTACAGCTCTCTGTGCCCTCTCCAGGGCCATGGACCCCCCAAAAAAGGGGTTGTTCAGTAACTCCAGGGGGGGGCTTGCTGATCTGGCTGCCATCCCCACTTAATTCTGTCCTTTCATATGCTGAAGGAAAGGAACACAGTTAATTATTCCATAACTGAACATGCAACACAAACATGCTGATGTGAAAATGAAGTATGGAGGTGATAACAGGAAAGGATCTTCAAGGCTATGTGCTGCTCCAGTTTGTTTGGGTAAAAATTCTTGCTCACGTGAAAAAAGTTTTCTCCCCAGGTCAAGAACAGCAGATTATTCCTTTGCTGAGAGTGCTTTTAGCTTCACTTCATAATACTCAGACACACCAGGCAATCATGCCAGACACACAATGGAAGCAGAAGCATCTTATTGTCTAACAGAGGCATTGTTTATTCATGCTGAAAAAGAGCATCAGACAGAAGAAAGCTTGTTCCGAGGTCCCTCCATCCAGACTCACTTAAGCATCTTTGACTCTCAGTTTCACGGTCAGAAAACCTTAGAGACAGGGGCCCAGGAACCCATTACAGCCAAAAAAAGCCAACACTTAACTGCAGCATAAAACATCTAACTGTAAATAAGTAAATAAAAATAAGGAGTCAAAGCGTTGGAAAACTGATTGGGAAAGAGGTTATTTGCAAAGTCTGCTTGCTTCTATATTCACAGCAAACATGGCATGGATTAGTTAGTGCTAGAATTTTCTTTCCTAGGGAATGTCTGAGCAGTGACTGTTTTGCTGCAAAACCTTGGTCCCACAGAAGTAGTAGGATTATTTCATCCCTTCATATTATTTTCCAACCAACAATCAAAGGACTTCTTTTAACTTAAATACACCCTTATGCTTGTGTGACTTAAAAATACACTGTCCACCCACATTCAACAACCCACTCATATGACCCATAACTGTATACCCAGGCAAATAAAATAATCTCTCACTACCTGGAAATTAGAATACCCAGAAATCTTTTGTGTTCTTAAATGCTCTAGACAGTAAAATCACAATATTTGGGATATAATTTTATCATGTGGTAGCTTTTCCCTGCCAAATCTTTACTCAACCAACCCTACTGCCTACAAAAGACAAGAAAGCAAGTAACCACTCCTCCAGCTTGTTCAGGCACAGGGGCAGGAGGGCAGAGAGGACAGAGCTAGTATTGAAGGAATCTGAAGCCACAGGAGTTGATTTTGCAGTCCTCACTTTCAGAAGAAGTTTTTCCCTCAAAAAGGCTTCAATTAAGATCTTAGGATGTGCACTGAAACAGAAAGAGGAGTTTATGTGCCCCAGCTTGTATTTTAACTGTAGGGTTTTTTTTTTAAGTTTAATTTTTAATTCCTTGGGTTTTTTAATTAAGAAAATTAAGGTATCTAAAGTATGAGGAGGAACCGACTCACTGAGTCATTCAGCCTTTCTGAAATCTTAATTGCGGGACTTGCTGTCACAGCAAAGACCTATTTCAGAGACTCATTTCCTCCCCAAGCTCCCATGGGTGTATGCAATTACCTGATTTTTGCTACAGGTTGGGTTTAACCTCGTTCTGCTGCCACCCCTTTTCCTCCCACCCTGTGCTAAGGGGCTGACGTATGTATGTGAAGTCAGTGGCATTTTCCTGGGATACGATGAAGAATGAATGAGTTTTGTGGGAGGCAAGGAACAAGCCCAGGGCCGAGGAGTAGGGAAGGGTAAGAAAGTTACATTGGATGAAGAAAGTGCATGTCAAGAATGATAAGATGTGACTGATGAACAAATTCAGGAACTGAGGAAAAATTCTGGAAAAAAACCAAGCCATGGGGCTGAATGTGTGTTATTTTTACATAAAGAGACGGCCAGGGGGAAGGAGGGAAGCTAGGACTTGCCATCTCCAATCAAACCATCCAGTCTAGACTCCTGCCACAAGCAGTGGCCAGCATGAACTGCTCCACATGAAGAGGCAAGAAGCTCCACAGAGCTTCAGCATGTTCTCAGTGCTTAAAGTCTCCACCCGGTGACACAGACCTGCTGATTTCCATTGGAGCCAGGTGCCTACATGTCTATGAGGATCCAGTTCATCACGCTCTTTTCAATACAAGCAGTGCATACAGAAGATATCCTCAAGGTGTCTTTCTGGACAAGGGAATTAACTTATCTGTGTCCTTCTATGGACTGCTGTCAGAGATTTCCATTGAAAGGACAACAGGACACAAAAAGCACAACAGGATATAGGACATGCAGAGCATTGACGGACACAGAAAATTCACACATGCATTTATGTGTTCAGGTGCTGCTCATATCTTTTTTGAGAGGTACCCAGAACCCAACACAAGATTCAGCTTGAATTACTCTGTATTTTTTTCTTTTGCAAAGTCTTTCAGCAGCGCTATTGCTGATGTTGGTTTAGGATGCCTGAAAGCATTACGTATTAATCACAAATGAAATAAAGTAGACCTGGAAAAGGTACAGAGAGCTCAATGAAGATGATAAAAGATCTGGAGAAGTTTCTGTGCAAGGAATGACTAGACAGGCTATGACTCTTCATCCTGGGAAAGGGGAGCGGGACAGATGTTTATAAAAATACAAGCAGTATGGGTAAGATAAGCAGAGAAGAGAAAGCAAACAATCACTCTCTCCACAAAGAGCTATGGTGCATCAAACAGAACTTGCTGGTGGCAGGCTCCCTGCAAATGAATGGTGATTCTTCCCACTGTATGGAATTAGACTGTGCAGGAAATGGTGCACGATAAAAGCTTACATAGGTTCAAAATCTAACTGCTGAACTTTTCTTCCATTAATTTGCCCATGGTTTCTCAATTTGAGAGCTTTTTCTGGGAAAGGAATGTTTTTACCATGTAAGTAACATCTAGATCTAATCCTGTTCTGCGGAATGAACTTGACCACCTCATGCTAGATATTGACAGACAGCATGCGGTGACAGTGAGCTAATGATTAGGTTGGAGACATCAACAGGAAGATCAGCAGAGAAAACTGTTCTGGAGCAGGGGTGACACTGGAGAGGAAAAGCACATGAGCAGCTAGGAAGACAGATGGCCCTTCCAGAAGGACCTGGTTATGTATCCAGAGCTGCCACTTGTAAGAGGTCTCATGAGATGCGATATGTAAATGTTTTATAGATGAGATGCTCGAAGCTGCAACAGCATCAGCAAAGTCTTGTATGTTTTCTTTTTCATTTAGGGCAAGCAGTCTGAAACACATGCCCCACCACTGACCTCAACTCTGACCCAGAGGGGCTGTCTCTGGTTGAAAAGATGATTCATTCACTCTGCTGGAAGGGCTGAATGAATAGGCAGTATTCAGACTGCAGAACGCTTATCACTTGGGATACCCTCAAAATTTAGGTCTGACATGACTGGGTCAGTAACCACACGCTTTTGTTCCTAGCTCCTTGAACAGAAATGTCTCTTTGCATCCTTCAGTGGCTTCCACAAATCAGGTCGATTTTTATGGCTTGCTAATTATTACTGCTAGACTTCTGCTGGGCTTCAGGATGAAAAGAAGTGTATTTCTGAAAGCTCAGGGCACAAAACTTACAGAATAAATCACTGTCTATCTGGCAGCAACAAAATCCAGCCATGGCAGCCACTTAAATATACACATCTGGATAGTGCTGGACTTTATTTGTTTAGGAATGGAAAGTTTTGTTCTGCTTTTGTTGACAGAGGATATTAAAGACTGCCAAAAATGCAAAAAGAGAAAAAGAAGTAACTGTCACAAATCAGATTTTGTCTAGAGGTGCATCAACACATATCACACACACAAAGCTATCCAAAATGACATTAAGGTAGCAAGGTTACACCTCAGGATTTTAGCTGCGAAAGAAATGAGAGATGACTGCATAATCATAAATGGGTCCCCTTCTGCATATATACTAAGCTACTGCCTAGTTCAATAAACATATTTTATTCTTCCCATTCCCTCTGTCTAGATTATCCCAGTCTCCACTGCATCAGCTTCCCAGCCCAGCTTAGGCATTGCCCCTGTGGGTTCTAGTCCCTCACTCAGGGCTTGTCCATGTTTGCTATAACTTTCACCACTGCAAACTTTGGAAGTTTTATCCTTCTCATACCAAGGCCCACTTTCAGATCCTCTCCTGCAGGTTTCACCAAGCAGCAGTTTCCTCACTCCTGTTCCTCTATTAACATCCAGTTTTCCTTCCTGGACTTCTCATCCAGCCCCTCTCTACAACTTGCCTCTGTTGTGTTGCTTACCCATCCTCACCTTTCCCCATGCATCCTTTATCAGACCTGTCTCTTCTGCCCTCGACCCCCTGCTTCCACAAGTTCTTGGCCATGTTTTCTAACTTTGATTGCCTCTGCATTTGAAAGTGCAGACCTCCTCCTCTCCCAGAGACTATAAGCAAAGGAGAAGCAGCTTACTCTTTTTTTTTTTTTTTTTTTCTTCTCCCCACTCACAGTGATGTGATAGGACATGACATAAATTGGGCTGGTCAGGCTCAGGGAGGTTGGAAGCAGCAGAGGCTCTAGCAAGCGTCTCCCGACACTCAGCAAATTTTCAAAAGATAGATTGTCCCCTCCTCAATGAGGATGCTAAAGAACTTCCTAAACAAGATCTTGAGTTAAAAGAGCAAACCTGGCTTCCTTAACCCAGCCCGGGAAGGCAGCCTTGCTCCAGGAAAGGGCAGCTTGGGCCAAAACATGTGCGTAAGAGAGCAAGACAAGCCTGACTGCCAAAGAGGAAAACTGCAGCCTAAACCATAGAAAGTCTGGCAAAGTGGTAATAGAAACAGGGTCTTATAACGGAAGGTAGCAAGCCACCTTAGCTGGCAGCCTCACCTACACCACCACGATCAGCAAATGGACCTTGTGTGAAGGGATGTGTATATTATGCTCAAGAGATGCACTTGCAGATAAGATCGCGCATCCATAGCGATGGTGAGCGACGCACTGGCAGTACTGCAGGCCAGAGTCTGATGGTTTGATTTGAAGCACAGAGTGCAAAGAGACCTGGAAAGACTTTTCCAGAGAGGCAAACAACCCTTCTTTGTATCTCATGAAAGAAAGTATAGGTTCAATCAGGGGAAAGCATAAGAGCTCCCAACAAAGGCATCTCGAAGGCTTTGCTATACCCTCTTCATCAGCAGAGAGCCGCCTGCCATTCAGCTCTGGGCTCTATCCCTGCCCAAACTGCTGCTGCTGGAGTGGCTCTGGGGAAGAGCCAGCTTGGATGCTGGGACTGCAAGGGGAATGGCTTTGGACTCTCTGGGCCCCTCTTGTTGAGGGTAACGCAGCGTTCACGTCTCCTGTTGTGGATCCCATACTCTCTGGTCCTTTCCTCTGGTGCTGCCACCACTATGCGTCTGAGCCCCAGCCACCCTCCCCACGCAGACCCCAGCCATCCAAAGGGGCACACCACGCTCAGGCCTCCCCCTAATCTCTTCTCTCAGCAAGCTAGTGCTGAGTAACAGTCAGCAAGATACTTGTCCCACATCCCGCCTCAAAGGTGCAGTCGGACCTGAATTTACTTAGCCTGGGCCCTGAACTGAGGTTTGTCCTGGCCAGAACCTAGGCTGTAGCCAAAAAAGTCATACTGAGGTTCCTTCCAGCCCACGGGACAGACTACATGCAGAACAGCAGGGCACCATGTTCTGAAGTCCAGACACCTCTCTACCTCCAAAAATGTTCTGAAGCGATAAACAACCATTACTTTCTCTGCATTTAGACTTATACCATGTGGAACAGAAGAATCCCCACATCAAATGCTGGGAACCTCTACAAAACTGTGAAGAAACAGGCACTAAATTCATTCAGGCACAAACGCACTGCCCCAGCACCAGGCTGTCCCTCTTCAGTCTCATTCCTCTCTTATCCCCTCTCTGGGAACAAGAGAAGACATGCCTCAGCTTATGGGCCACGTCTAGCCTCACATCAATCTTTGAAACACCCCTATGGCCAGTGTTAAATGCTCACAGATTAAAACACTGGTTCGGGCATTGCGAATTCCCGATCAATTTGCAGATTGTGAAAGTCTCCTCCCACCCTACACCTGATTTCTGCACTGTCTTAAGCTGAGCTGGCCTTTGGAGGTGTTTGACCAGAGTACAGTATCGAGGTATTTTCCAACATCACTGGGTACCCTACATATGCACTCTCAAGAGCAAAGAAATGATGAAAAACATGTGGGTTTTTTTTTTAAACACAATACTTATGTATTATGAAATGGACTCTGCTGCTGTCCTTTTCGCTGTTACCAGTTTGAAATGCTTTACATGTGTGAGGCTGCAGCACAATCTAGAATAAAACCCTAAAGCTCCTTTTCCTGAAGCACTGCAAGGATCAAACCCTACCGTGCACACACCAATCGGCAGAGATTTTCAGTGAGGATTTACTGTGGTGCTTTGTCAGTGTTCTCTGGGTATATTACAAAAGTCAGGAGATTTTGCTTGAAGCAAATTTTTACTTGTCCTTTGAAGGGGCACCTCATTTGATACAGAAGGATCTTATGTGGGAGGATACTCCAAAACTGCAATCCTCAACACATTTCTACTTTCTTTAAATTTCTCAACATTTCAGAGGGGCTTTACTTGGTGAAGTGGGAATTGTTAACATCAGGCAAATAAAGACTCCAATATCCGCATCATTATATTTGACATAAAGCCCATGATCAAGTGCAAAAATTACCATTTAAAAGATACAGTTGATATTTCTAACATCAACTATTCAAATGATATGCTGCTTTGAAGAATATATTGCACTTTACTTTGTTGTACTGCTTCCAAGGAGCATTGCTCATAACCGTTTGCAGCTTCTGAAACGAGGGTGGTATTCTTCCTTTTTCCGCAGCAAGAAATGACTATTGAGACAACATGTTTTTAAATAGAAGGCTTCTTTCTATCAATACTAAACGAACACATAGGTGACAGGAAGTTACTGTATAACCAGTTCTCTCCATATAGCTAGTATTTCACTGTGCTCTTTGTTTCCTAGTATAAAAACCAACGTGGATCTGTTTTCTTTGGCTCTTGACCTTTTACTGCTTTCTCTACTGGTTTACCTGTTCAGAATCCCAGGAGGTCTTAACAGAAAAGATTTCCAAAATCAACAGGGAGATTTATGAACACTGTCCAATGTTCTCGTTATCACGCCAGAACAATCTTCTGCAGCAAGAAAAGCGCAGGAGGAGTTCATGTTAGGGAGGATCAGTACAGCATTCACAGTCTTCTGCTCAAATTCCCAGACCAGTTCTCAGTCAGTGGTATGGAAAATGGTCAGGGAAAATACTCTGAAGACATGTCATTAAGACACTCCTCACTCCAGCTCTTCTTCAAAATCCAGATTAAAAAAATTCATCACAACTTAATTCCTAACATTCATTTTTCCACTTCAGCAATTGCTGAACAAGGAAGTTACAAGATCATAAAAATGGGGGGGCAGCAGCAAAGCCCAGTGTTGTAGCTATGTTAGAAAACACATTAAGGTCCCTGGACTGTCCCATCTCTGCAAATCATTGTGGAGTGTCTATGCAAGGCCAAGTTAGACAGGAAAAGGTCCAACTGGACTTCTACACACTAAAATGAATAACCAGTCCCTTTGTAGCAAAAAGTCTAAGCATCCAACATGCTCTTGAGGAGCAGGAAGAGCAGAGCTGTCCGACCTCGCTGCAAAGCAGATCAATACCTGTGTGGAAGACCAAGGGACAAGAAGAGCTTTCTTCACCATAGCTGAGATGTTTCTGTCCTTTCCCAACCCCTAACTGCAGCATTCTGTCTTACTGGCAATCCTGGTGTTTCTGAAAATCCTACTTTCAACACTTTTCTGAAAGTGTGAACTTGGTCTTACTGACAGAGCCAGACATATCTATGCTGGGAGATCACCAATGTGCATTAACCATTCCTGCCATACAGCTCCTGAGACAAGGTTGTAGTTCTTCTGCAGGTAAGCTAGGCAAGGACATTTGGGGTGTAACAGTGTTAAATCCTACACTGTTAATCTCCTGTAGGCAGGCTGTAGTTAAAAAAAAAAATAAAAAATCACTGGCACTTCATTTCCACATGTATTTAAGAACAGGAACTAGCCAATACATTTTCTCATTGTAGATCTTTCTCAGCAGCTAAGAGTTAGCCGTATCTTACATTTTCTGACACCCCCACAGGATCACTAACTTGTATTCCCTTGATCACTGCATATCTGCAGGACTGCAAATACATTGCAGTATAAATTCATTAAGTGCAACACAGAAAGCATCAAATGCAATTGAACACATTTACATTACACATGGCAAAACAGCAGACCATCTAGTGATGAGACACAACTGCCTAATTTCCATGAGTTAGCATGTTTTAGCCATGTGGTGCTTTCAAGATCAATTCATTAACAGAAAGTGAAGCATTCAATTCAGATCCTCCCTGATTTCATTTT
Organism: Scopus umbretta; assembly: GCA_013400535.1. NCBI lineage: Eukaryota > Metazoa > Chordata > Aves > Pelecaniformes > Scopidae > Scopus > Scopus umbretta. The sequence goes on along the minus strand of VZTL01052370.1, from coordinate 69,248 downwards.
AACCCCTTCTTGCTGCTCCTTTCTGTATCTATTCATATGTACTGAAATACATTATAATGCCATACAGCATTCCCCAGTTTCTCATGCATTTACATGTGTGTTTTGATGGGGGCTCATGTTCGTGGTAGTGAATCAAAACACCTGTCGATAAAACTGCCTCTCTCTGAAATTACAAACATGATATAACTATGATGCCAGAATACGTATAAAAGAATGAAATAAGCGACGTAAGGAGTACATTACACATTACTTTAATTGCACCCTCTTTACAGAAAAGACAACAATAGAACCTGGTAAAAAGATGACAAGAAGATTTTCTGCATTCAGCAACACCTCCTTCCACTTTACTTCCCTTGTCATCTCTGCACCAGAAACACTGAAATAACCAGCATCACTGCAGCTGTAATGACTTAACACCCACCTCAAGCACATACAGAAAAAAAGACTAATTTTGTAGGCTACGGTGCTTTTAAATTATGTTTGTTACCATGAGAACTTGATTAAAATGCCACCCACAACCTTGCAGAACGGGGGAAAAAACAACAACGACAACAAAATCTACTTTTAATCAGTGGTAGTACACTTGCTGCATTGCAGCATTTTCATAAGCTCCACAACCTTCTGCAGTAAGAGGCAGCAGAGATGCCCCGACAGATACATTTTGCTGAATACTTTATTCTGGAAAAAAATTAGCTGACAGTATGGTTGTCACCCAGTACTATTACGCAATATTCCACTCAAGAAAGACAAAGCACACGTACATGTCCTGCACCATGTTACAAGGCTTGATTTGAAAACTAGACAATTACGTGTGTTTCCAGGGTGGGAGCAACACTGACGGCCACTCAGGACAGAAATTTATTTTTGGTGATATCTGAGATAAATCAAAGCTATCAAACACTCTGGTTTCCCCTCCATCTTATCCATTTGTTAGCTTTATAAATGTAGGCTGATTTTTACATAAATATATTTCTGGAAATTCAAATGATAGCACTGTATCATCTAGGCTTCTTTTTTTTTTTCTTTTTAATTTACAGTCCCATCATCTTTGGATTAATGGCTATGGATGCTGCATTACTGCAGTCTGACTAGGAGCCAGAGTTTGCATAACAGGCACCCCAAGCCTGCAGCCACTTCAAAGCAGATAATTAGCACTGTGGCTGAATCAAGAGCCAGTAATAAACTACATAAAGTAGCTTGTTCAGCAGCGTTATGTGTTAAACGCAGGAGCTGATGCAGACTATAGGAACAGCATGCAGCCAGTGGCGGGCTAGGAAGGGGGAAGAGTTTCACGCCTCTGATCAGAATAACTTACTAGCTACTTACTCAAGAAGTCATCTCACACAGTTCTCTCTTAAAGAAGACATATCTACTCATCTACAGGAGGGAAACTCCTGCTACTGTAAATAAGAGACCAGCCAGACTGTATCCCACTTAAGATGAGAACACAGTGAATTTCTCCGTGAAAGATCACCCTCTCGAGGACACTGTCCGTGCCAGAGCATTAGGCATCCTTCAGACTTCAAACAAATTAGCTCTAAGAGGAAAAACCTATCAGCCAGAGACATGGATGCACTATGCCAGAAAGCCTGGCTACCATCTTCTCAAGAGGGAAATGTAAAAGTGAGCTGAAAGAAGAGGAAAAAATATAGACCTTTGATATAGCTTCAGTGGAGTAGGCAGGTCTCCCATTTATTCACTTGCATCTTTATATAACATTAGTAGTTAGTCTATCCATTTTGAATGTTACACGTAATGTGTGTATTTGCAGCTGTACTTTGACCTGTCATGAGTTAAGGACCACAGATGATAAAGTGTTCTTTGCCAGAGGAGGTAACAAATCCTCAAAGATATAGGTGTCCCATCTGAATTACTCAGGCTGCCTGGGGGGAACGTACCACCTAGACTGGGGGAGGCACAAACGTCTTCCAGTGACACCCAAGGCCCTCAGCCATGCAGCAAGTACAACTGTACTTGCTTGAACTTAGAAGGTCAGACGGGGAGTGCGTCATCCTCCCTATTAGGCAAGATCGTAAAGGACTTTTTTTTTTTTTTTTAAATCATTGTCAAACAATTTTTGGGGGAATAATTTTACATGGCATCCATCATGAGTGATTTCAGTGAGGTCAAGGGAACTGCTTTGACTTACCCCAGCTCCAAATCTGGCACCACTGGCTGCCTGGAGGTCCCACCTCAAGTCCTTCCTGCTCCCACACACTTAAAGAACTGACTCCCACCAACTTCTATGGAACATACACCATGCAGGCAAAACATGACCAAAGCTTGACCCCTATATACCCAGAAGGCAATGAACATATCATACCTGAGGGTGGAACACGGTACAAAATGATTGGAGAGAAGAGGGCCAAGGTGGGACATGCAGAGCAACCAGAATTACAGTAGCCACAGTCGAGCTCTGTACAAGCTGCTTTCTCATCTAGGACACACAACACTGTGAATGTGCCGGTTTAGGCCAGCAGGACCAGCTCAGACAGCCCCTTGGCTCAGTGGCATCACTCTTCTATTTTTTTGCTTCCTTTCCTTCTCTCCTTCTTTCTGCTAATTGCAGTGAATCTGGGAACATGCTCACATAGGGTTGCAAAGAGAGGAGGAAGAATGTTACGATCATCCAAACCTCCCAGTGATGAAAAAGAAAACTTCTCTCCTTTGTGTTCAAGGAAAAGCTTGGCTTGTTCTTCACAGACATGGATTTTCCAGGAGATTAATAACATTAGCAATTATAAGGTACTTTAAATAAAGAGATTTCCCTTTTATTATCTTTAGACTGCTGCGACTACGATTGTCTCACCTCTTCTCTAGATTATTGTTAATTTATTATTTGCTGGCAATTTATCTTTTTCTATTAGGCATTAGCTGCATAGAATTTGCTAAAACTCACAAAAGGATGAAGAAACCTATGCACGATTTAAGTGCCTTCAAGATCTTCTTACTCAAACAGTGGTTTTCTTCCTCCTACTGCTGTCGTATAATATAGATATTGCTAAAATCATGAGGACCTTTCGAAAGGCGGAACAGTTTCATGGTTAAGGCACTGATATGCAAGATCAGAGTTCAGTTCAGGGCTCTGCTCTTCACCTGCTCCATGACCTTGAACTTATGAATAAATAAGCTTGTGCCTCAGTTCTCCCAGCTGTAAAACACGGATTATAATGTTCACGCTGTCTGTAACTTGCCTATTTTTGCTGCAAACCCTTCAGGGCAAGGGCTGTCTCTTCCCATATGTGTGAAGATGCTCTGGCTCCCAACCAAAGTCTTCAGATCCGGATTTCAGAAAGTTTTGCTCAAGGAAGGACATTTATCAGACACAGCATCTGCCTGGAGGCAGCATGACAAACTTGCAGCCACAAAAAAGGAGACCCAAAAGGAGAGGGCTGCAACATTGGCCACTGACCCCAGAGCCTGAGTTTCTTCTTGAGCACGTTGGAGAGGCAGAGGGATCCGGGACACCATGTCCCTGCTTGACAGCTCTGGGGACAGAGGCAGCCCTGAGCTTTGGCTGTCTAACAGCTCTAGCCCTTGGGAGCCTAGAAGCTCAGCTCAGGCTCCTGGCACTGCTGAAAGGGACCCTGATCTCTTAAAACACTCGATGATCAGCTGGGACTATCAAGAATAGCCACAGCTTAAAACATGCATGTGAAGTCTCCGATGAAGGCTACAGCCTACAAACTACATTAAAGAGCCCCTGCTGTTGATGTTAGCATAAAAACAAAAATGCAGATTCTTATTTCAGCTCCATAGGGCTGCTGGCCTGATCAGCTGGGTTGTCTCTAAATTGATTAGTTCTTTCACAGAATCTCCACAACACTTCCCCCCACTTTCCTCCAGGGATCTATATAAAGCTTTCTGCATTTCTTCTTCTGATGGATGCCCATTTCTAAAAATACTTTTACAAAGAACTACCTTTGGTAGCAATTAAAAATGTGACACAATGTAGTGCCAGAATCCATTTAAGAAAACATAAATCACAAGGTATGCATAAAGTCCCTGATACCAACCTGCCTCCACAACTACATAACAGGTCCTTAAAATTTCTCCGTGACATTAAACCAGTATTGTCAACCCTCTGCTTGATTCTGCCAGTTAACTCAGCTGAAGATGTGTGAATGTACAAGTAAACCAAAAATACTTGCTCCCTAATTCTCTCATTATGTTTGCGCTCTGGTTTCCTGTCTCTGCCTGTCTGCTGTGTCTATCCGCATCCATAATTGTGAATCACACCGGCCAATTTCTATCATGTTTGACAGAAGACACTAAGCTTCTACCTACCACCTTAGGAAATCCACAGATGGGTAGAGGAGAGAGAAGATATTAATGCCTCTATGAAGGGAAATACATGGAGAAGAGCTTAGCCCTTATTCCTTCTGTTTGGCAGTGTCCTGGTGGTCTGATCAGTAGATGTGGAGCTCACATGCAGCCATAGCATATGCTCTTTCTGGCCCAATTAACTGGCTAAGCAAAGACAGGTAGAGGATGAAACAGGTGCTGGTTAACCTACAGTGGGAAGTCACTGCAGAGAGGACGTAGACAGTTGCTGAGAAAATGCTACATGGAACTCAAATTAAGTCACGAGACCCTAAAGGTCCAAGGAGTAAATGGAGACAATTTGGTGAAGAACCAGAAAGAACACAGGGGAAGAGAGCCGGGGATGCAGGGAAGAACCAAGTGCTATGGGACTGAAGGATCACACGAGAGAGTGTGAATCTTTCCTAAGGAACCAAGGGGATGAGAAAGCTAGTGGTACCTGGTACCACAGGAAGGGGCTACAGGGACTGGAGACTTAGGGGTAGACTGTAGGTAGTGTCATGAAAAAAGTCACGAGCTGTTGAGTAGAGAGCTGAGACTGGATACGACCCCACACCGACAAATAATACCAATTATTTTAATTTACAAAACAGCTTAATTGGCAAAACCATTTCCAACAGCGAGCTGAACTCAAACCAAGAGGAAGACCTGACTTCAGGCTTTATAGCTTTTCCCATCTTAATTTGGTGGTTTTATTGCTAGCTGAAGCCAGTTCTAAACATTCAGAACCTGGGGGAAAAGAGGGGCGGGAGGGGTCTAATTCCATTTTAAGGCCAACAATTAGATTAGTTTTTAATAGAGCTGAACTATCTTGTCCATTTCTGTTACTTGCTACACTGGCCAATATGCAATACTTTTGCTGTATTAGAGAGAAAAATATTCCCAATGGAAAACATGCGAAAACAGCAGAGACAGACTAGAGATGAAGCTGGCCTCGTGTATTTTACAACCCATAATACACTGGATTTTAAGTCAGAAAACCCAAGTAATTTAGGATTAGATCCCTTGTTAGCTGCATAATGTATGTGCTTTCAGGCTGATATGTCCCAGGTGAACTGCATCACGTGAGTATGCTTTTCTATCGACAATTTCCCAGCATGAACTACGGAGTCTCTAAGCTACTAATTACACTGACAAATGTGGTCTCACCAGCGTGCTGTCTGGCTGCTTACACCTCCACGTCTCTGCATAGATTTGACTGTAGGCTCTTGGGGGTCTGGAACAATTCTGCTGTTTGAGCACACAGCATCTAACACAACAGTGATCTAATCCAGACTTGGACACCTAGTTACTAATATTATGGTAGCTACAGCAATGAATCATGAAGCATTAACAAGAATCACAGCAAAAGCTGTTGCACACAGTAGCTAGTTCCCCGGCATGCCACCACTAACCCTAGACTTGAGCCTGTTGTGTCTAATTCTGTCTTCATTACACTCATAAAACGGAAACTCAATTCTTCAGTATCCTTAAGATTTTTAGCAGCAAAGCTGATGCAAGAATAATTGTGTAAGCAAGCAAAATAATTTTTTGCACAAAAGAAGGCATAACTAAAATAAGGATACCAGATAGTTATTATTAAGGGGATGCTGCAGAGAAATCTTACAGACATAGGTAGGGGTGATGTTATGAATGACTTTTAAGAAAGGACTACTGATCCAAGTGCCTTGCAATCTGCCCCAGATATCCCACACAGACACGGCAAAAGGCAGAACAACAGCCAAACTTACAGTTATGTTACAAAAATGTCCTGAAGCCTTCTGATTTAGAATTAGAGGGCGATTTGGAAAACAATGAAGAGAACAGGCTGTGTCCGTAACGTCAGGATCTCCCTTCTCACGTGAAGACCTCACTCGTACATGAATCGCATGACACGTTAGATCACTCTGCCTGTGTAATTATTCCAGCTGCCCAACATGTCATGGTGAGAGACTGGACTGAATTATAACTTCCTGCTTCAGAAGGGACTGAAGTCTCGGAGGGAATAAAAATGAGGGGAAAAAAATGACTCATCTTAAGAATGACAACTAGAATTTTTTTTTGTCACGATTCTAAAGACTTTTCTTTCATCAGCTATGCTGGAAAGAACATTATGATTCAAACATCTGCTTTGCTCATAAGCTTCACTCCTCAGTACAAATGAATCTGTGCCTCTCTCAAACTCCTCTCATGGAGAATGCTTACAGCACTCCCATTACTCCCACTATCTCTTTCAAAAGCGTGTTTACTAACATAACTGCTTAAATACACGTAACTCAGGCTTAATTCCAAGCATCAGGTTTCCCAGCACTGAAGGTAACGGGGTTGCTTAGGCATTCAGTGACTCACGCTACCAAGCCATTTACAGTTATCAAGTGGGAATGGGATCATTTTTTCCACAAGTGCTTCGAAGGCAGCACTGACTTCCAGCCCCTCCTCAGTGCTGACAGGCGAGAGCACATCCCCATGCACTCTATCCTGGCCCTGACGCCAGCCAGAACCAGATGCTTCATGGGAAGTTCAGAAGAACCTGGCAGTAGGATGCTATGGACAAAGGTGGGTTTAGCAGAGGAGTTTGCTGTGGAGATGAACAGAAGACGTCTGGTAGGTCAGACCACTGGAGGAGGCAAGTGATACAAGGCCTTTCTGAGCAGATCACCAGCCTGATCGCACCCTGACGGATGGCATAATCTGACGGACACAGAGTTGCCCTCCGGTTCCCGTGAAGGAAGGGCTGGCACACACACCACACGGCAAGGACTGTCTCTACCTTTCAAAACTGAAACTATAATTTTTAGAACTGTGGGCATTTCCTTTTTCATATAGCCATAAAGCTATAATCCTTAGCAAGGTGATATGTTTTCAAAAGGATGTCCATGGCAAAAATTCAACTGCCTGTAGGAGAGCTGAGCTTCTGCTCCATGGTGTTGAGTTTTCTTTCCCTCCACATGATTCAAGGGACAAAACCCGCAGTTGTGAGAATTCAATATTAGCAGAGTGGACTGGTTCTTGAGCTACAGGAAGTATTACGTTGACTTTACTGTTGGAGATGCAAAAGAAAATATACTTCTCAACTGCAGTAACCTTTCACAAAACAAAAAAATCAGCTTGCCTACTCGCCTTTACCTTGTTTAATTTTGCCCCTTTATAAAGTCACTTAAGCACTGCACAGGAGTGGAAAAGCTCAGTATTGGGGTTGGCTGTTGATCCTGACAAAAGCATTGAGCATAAGCTGCAACACACGGAATGGTCCAGTTTCCCTTACTTACCAATCTCTTCCTCAAAATTAAGCTCTTTTGCTCATCACTACACAGGCGAAAGGAAGGATGACATTTCCCTGTTCCTCTCCCCTCCGGGTCTCTCTGGCCCACCTCTTGCATCCCAGAAGTTGGGGAGACGCTTACTAAAAAGCCTCAGCAAGTCATATAACCTCTGCCTGTCAATTCCTGCCTAAGCAATCTTGCTTCTTGGCTGTAAACAAGTTTTAAGCATCTACTAGTGACTCAGCCTGCTAGGTAGGATTATTGCTAACACCACCACCATCATCATCATGATTTACTAGTGACAGAGGACGTTCTCCTTCCTTCCCATTGCTTAACAACCACACCTGAATCCTTTCAAAACATAGCAAATGCTACCTTTGATAGCTGATAAATACTAGTAACAGTGTTCTGCCTTTACGGCTTATGTTCAAAACAGGTGTTTTCAAATGAAAGAAGGTGCAGATAATGGCTACTAAGATTACCAGAAGAAAGGAGAAAGAGACAGGTTGATCATAAAATCAATGACAGCCGTCCTTTCAAAGGAGGGAAGAGGTAGACTGATGATAAGGGATAAACACAAAGGAGGAAAAAACAAAGGCTAGTTTGGTACAAGAACCCTATGGCCATTGATAAGTTTTAGCCAGAAGCAGAAGGTTTCTTGCAAGTGAGATTGCAGAACAACCTACTGTTTGGCAGGAGACTATTTTTAAAAGGGAGGTTGATGAAGGAGGATCGGATGCCACACTTGCTGTGACAGCAGGCACGCCAAAAGTCTACTTCAGCCCTATGTCAGAACCACCCAGGTGGGGACACCTCCTTGCGACCCTCCCAATGCCAAACAGGAGACACGCAAGCCGGCTGCATGGGAAGAGAGAAGACAATGCAAATAACACCACTAAGCTATATCTTGCACTCTGCCCACTTACAATCTTCCCTAGCGCTCCAAAGATCATTGAAGGAAAAAAGTGAAGCAAAATGAAAAAGGAGAACAACATCTCTAGAATTTCTGACTCTCCAGAAATCAAGACAACATTTCGTCTGTAGGTACTGCAAGAAATCCTTCTAGCAGGTATCAATTTACATGCCTTTTCCTAAAAACTGTTCTAATCATTCCTCACCAACATCTTTCTTTACAATGTTAACTTCCAATCAGTGGTGAGGGAAATTTCTAAGCCTGAAATACAAGCTACAAGCTACAGCATATTTAAAGTGCAGTCATTTAGAGTGCACTTAGCTCTGTACAGAATTCATGTAAGATGCATTTGTATCTGAAGAGGTTACAACCTAATTGAACAAAATATCAATACACAAATGTTCTCCCTAAGTACACCGCAGGTTCACCTTGGCCTCATGCTGTCCTCAAGCCTCTGCTCAGGATGGCTGCTGCCAAGCATCTTCCCCATCTGCGTGCCTCTCCTTCTGAGCATCAGTAGATTCACAGTAGAAAAAGAAGTGCACGTAATGCCTGTACTTAAAAGGCTACTCAAAATTATTAGCAATCTCAACATGACAGAGCCTTTGAAGAGTGTTAGAGTTCACTCTCTGCTTAGCAACAGCCCCGCACCAGGCCTAGGCAGAGTCCAGGTGAGCAAATTGTCTTGGTATCTTCCTGTTGTGGAGAGTCTTCACAGAACCAGCTCACACGCACAGACAGCACAGTGAAAAGCTCGTACCAGAAGGAGTTCTTTCACAGCGTGCAGGGAACCGCAGGGCCCAGCGGCCAGTGTGAAGAGTCACTGCAGCAGCCCCAGAAGCACCAGAAGCAAACCCACACTATCAGAGAAAGCGGCAATGCTTCCAAAGCTGAGCCTGCAGCTCCAAACACTGCAAACGGGCTGTACTGACACCCCAGCTCAGAGGGATGTGAGCTTTATCACCCATTCCTGTAGCCCTCTGTGCCACCTTACTGGTTCTGTTACTCCTCCTCCTTATCCAACAGCCCAGCCTTGAAGGATGCTTTTACACAGGAGGCAATGCGACAGTCTCCTTTTCCCGAGCACCGACCTCCTTTATCACAACTTTCCCGTCACCCCCCTGCAGCACATTATTTCCACTGCTAGTTTTCACTGTTACTTTTAGTCACTACAGAGACAAAGGGACACAGGACAGACAGCAATGCTCACAAGATATTATACCCTGTTTTTATCTCCTAACCACTGATGCGGTGGCCCCATATAGAAAACGCTAGTTCTGATGTACGATTGTTTCCCTCTCTTTTCATTTCAGGCTTGCCCACTTCTCAAACTGCCTGTGGTATCCCAGCAGCACCAAGAGGCCGTGGGGCACTCCACGTATATACTCTTTAAATCAAGAGCAATAATTTAGGCCTGCCAGTTAAAGATGGGACCTGCACAGACAATTTAAGCTTCGCACAGTAGATGTCTGAGAATGTATTTTATCACCAGTGGAATATTATCAAAGGAAAACTGGAATTGGTGAACTCAATAAAAGTGCCCATTACTTTAAGTCTTACAGGCTAATTTAATCCTTCATTTAATACTTGCACGCTGCTGCAAGGGTATTCTGGGGCCATGGGAAAATTCCTGAAGCGTGCAGGATCACTGTAAGCAGCCTTATGCTACCCTCCGCCCTCCCAGACGCTGGCAGGGAGCCAGCCTGCAGGCAGGCTGGGTTGCTGTACGGGCTGGCTGCCCCCGGGGGAGCCTGCTGTAGAGCGAATGCTGGGACTGGGGCGGCTCTTGCCCTGCAGCAGTTCACCGTCCAGAAGGCTCCTTCCCCAACTGCTGAGCTGCTTGTGCCACGCTTTCCAAGAGGAGTTAGCAGCACTGAAGTTTAGTGCCACAAGAAAAGACACCCTAAAGCTCAGGCACGCCAGCAGCACATCTCTCGGGGACGGGAGAGGCTGGCACACACAGCCTTTATCTGACTCCCGCAGCCCGCGCCAGGTCTGGGCTGCCATGGCTTGTGAGAGAGGGAAGTTCATGGATGAAAAGTGTACCACCTGGTACTTGTATGTGCGCTTTATACAGCCCAAAAACCTGGGCGATCAAACTTGATTCTTGATTTCCATTTCCTTGAAATTCACAGGGCCAGGAGAGACCGCATGCAGAAGTGAACTACGGGGCCGGAAATGGATAGATTTATGGGCTTGTAAAAGCTCCAGAGGTCCAAAACCAGCCTCGTACCCAATACATATGCTTACACACAAGTGCATGTGTGCATGTACAGACAGATCCTAGATCATACACTATTACAGATTTTTCATTCTGTAGCTTGCCTTCTTTTAAAGCTGTGGTTGATACTCCTATTTTTTCATCATTAAGTACCTTGGCAGCCTCAGAAGCATGGCACAAATTTTTTTGGGGGAAAAGGGAAGACTCAATTTGCTCACAAAAGAGCAGAAAAAAACATGAAAGATTTAAAAATACCCCATAATCCTACAGTCCATTCTCTGTAAACCAAATCCTTGTCACATTTCTCAGATGTCAAAAAACGACAGCTTGTGAAATTTCAGTAAAGTAAGGTCCAGAATGGACTGCCCACTGACTGATGAATATCCCCAAATAATGCCTCATTATTAATTGCTTTTTTCCTCCACTTAAGTAAAATCTTACAGAAGAAACATGTCCTAAATTGGCATAATCCAGCACCTTTTTATTGACAACACGGAGGAGGTAACTTTTACCAGCTGCATAAAACGTGTGTGTGTGTTCATGCTACTCCTCAAAGGATGCAGAGCCTGAACCTTCTCCAGCTTGCTGAGCTGAGAGGAGATCCTGGGAAGGGGACCACCACCCCAGTATGCCTTACAGCTCACCCTCCATGAGCTTCTACAGGCACCTCCTGAGCTCAGTGAAACCCTCATTTAGGTTGTGTCGTAAGGCCAGAGCAAACACAACACTTCACCCCAAAAGAATGGCAGTATTTCACCCTGCCCTGCCCAAGTGAAGTTTCAACAGCATAAACTTGGGCACTTTGCCACCCTACTCACTCTGCCCTTCTGCATTTCTTTCTTAACGCTTCATATGAAGTCTTTCAATCAAAATCCATTCCCACTTCCCAAAGTTCAATATTCTCTCTTAGCACTTCAAACTTGCGCTTGTGAGAACAGAAACTACGTTCACTTGCAAATCCAACTGAAATGAATATATGTGTATAAGAAAATACTGGCAAAACAAGTATCTGGTCATCCACATGACAGAGGCAGCACAGGTTCTCTCTAATGCTTGTTTTCAGTCTTCTGAGATGAGGGTCTCTTGAAAGTTTTCTCTTTCTCAAAGAGGAGAAAAAGTGCATTTCTTTGGTCTAACCCAATCATTTTTGATTCTGGAGATGAGGCAGTATTACGATTTCCCTTACTCTGCCAAGCTGTTCTCATCTTTTCTGTGGTACGACTCACTGCAGTGGCAGGGCATGACAAACCAGAGCAGCATGCAGCAACACTGTCACCTCTCTCAGATGCTCTGCCTTTCTATCAACACCATCTTGCACCCTTTCCACCCAGAGCTGCAAGCAGGTTTTGCTAAGCCAAAAGCAAGACAGCTGCTTTGGCAATTGGTACAGTGGCTCCCATCAGACACAGGAGACTTTTAAAATAAAAACACATGGAGGATTACAAAAGCGGGAACTAACCCCAGAAAAATAAAGTGTTCCAGAAGCTAGAGGAGTTTTCTTCTTGGTCTTTTCTTGAGTCTGCCTGGTCTGTTGAAGCAGCCTCCTTGTGAAACTATGCTAACGAGTAAAAAGGTCATACCTGTTTAAGCAGATGATAGGATGCTGCGTCTGGTGTTAAACAAGGGAAACTCTCTGTTCCTATAAAGAAATAGAAATACACACTCTATTTAGTCTCTATTCAGTGAATTTAGCATAAACTCAATAAGGACTATAAGATGCTGCATATTTGTACACTCACGTCTGAGCCTTTTTCTCTCAGGTTTATTTCCCAATGCTCACTTGAGACATTAACTCAGATCCCCTGTTATGTCCAGCCTGCTTTGGGACCACCAAGGAGCTGCTTAATCCCTAGGCCTGCCCCAAGAAAAGCTGGCAATGGCTCCAAAAAGCCACCCATCAGGGAAGGCAAACGGAGCACAGCACACTCCCAGCCAGAAGCCCTCCACCGGGAGATCTGGCGGGGCTGCTATACGCACCATCTCTGCTGCAGGAAGATCTCACATAGGAATGAGGAAAATGTTTGCAAAGATGCCCAGAGAGTAATGGAAGAAGAGCAAGAGCCCCCTACTGACTTCCCAGCAAGACACTTCAGAGCAGGTGAAGACACCAATGCAGGGAACTACTCCAATTTCTTAAAATTGTTTTTCTTGCTTCACTTGTATAGCAGAAGGTCTTAAGTTTTCTCCATTTTTATCTGGGATAAATAACAAAGGTTACCACAGACATTACTACCCCTTTTGTGACCCTCTTTGCTCAGTGAGAAATGCTTGGACACCAATGTAGTTAGCCTGTTGAAATAACCTCCTCTGCATGCCCTGCTACACACCCTTTCTCCTTATTTGATCACAGCCCACCAGGGAAAACATCAGAGATGGAAGCAGCAGACATTGAAATGGCTGCCACTGGGGAGAAAGGGGTCTCCTTGCTGTGTGCGTCTTTGAGTATCCCCTAAGTATTATGGGGACACCTGGTACTATTGCCTATATTTAAGGCTGCCTAGTTCCTCACCTCTCAGATGCTTGTAACTTTGTTGATTTCAGCTGTTCAGAAATTAATTCTCCATGTATGATACCTGACTCAAGCTAATGCTTTGGTTCAGGAATTGTTTGTTTTAAAGCCTCAGTGAGAATGGGCCAGGCATTTCCAGGAACCAGATTGGTGTGAAATACCTGACTAAAACCAAGCTAAGCAGAAGGACAGTATTAAGGTAATGATAAAAATAGGATGCAAGTATGCAATTAAATAGAATCATAATGCATACACGCAAAGGGGACTAACCTTAAGCTGGAGAGCAGCTCAGGCTTTTCCTGCTTCCAAGCCTGGACTCTCATTCTTTGACACTTAGTCTCCTTGCCTTCACCATATCATTGGCATGGGACTCTGTTAGCTACAGCTTTCCACCAGTTTGCCCAGTTAACATCCAGCAAGAACGGAAAGATTTTGCTGCCTTGAAGGGGCAAGGTTTCAGACAGTCCTGACAGCAAATAAATGGAAAGTGACTGCTCCACCTTACTGCAGAGGCTGTCAGCAGAGTGTACCATTCACTTACACGCAATAATTAGTTACACTAAATGAGCTATGTGGAAATGAGGCTCCAGCCAGCATCAATTCTATCCACCCGCAGGATGAAGAGGAATGTTAAAATAAGCTAATTAAATTTGCTCTGGCTCAGCAGAAAGATCGATGTTCGCGACAGCTGAGTGTTCAGCACTCAGCGTCCCAACAGCCCTCCGATGTGTCACCGATGCAAAATAATGCCACGTAGTCAGAACCAGAGGAGGTGGATGCACGCCTCTTGAGAGAGGTAAACGCAGAGGCATTCAACAGGGACATTAACAGAAGGAGGGACACATCTACAACAAATCCCAGATGACTAGATGGAATTTTTAATGAATTTAAAAAAAATAAAATAAAAAAATTGGCTCAGTACTTTCACATTGTCTACTATACCAGCATTGAGCATGCACTCTAATAGTCTGAACTGAAACCTCTATCACCTCTCTGCTAAAGGTCTACCACAATAAATGTGATTCTAGCTGGCAGCAGAATACCAAAAATACCAGACAATTAAAATACAAGATGCCAGAAGTGGGAAGCAGTTTTGCTACCCCAGAAATTTGCTGAGGACAGGCCGTAATCAGCATTTCCACCTCTTGCTGACTGGGAAGAAAATTGGATGTTTCAAAGATTTGTCCCCTAGAAAACAGGAGAGACATCCACCCACACAGAGGAGCCAACAGCTCCACATTCGGGGCAGTTACCTAGAAAACAAGAAGTTAAACATTTAAGTGCCCAGTCAGTACCTGGCACCACAGATATGAACGGTGTTTTCCACTTCCTATGAGCATCTTCTAATAATCACAGCACAGAATGTGTTAGGAAGGGTTTCTTTTTGTTTGTTTTTCTCCCTAGCCCTCTTGCTTCAGACCCAAATCCCTGAAGAACATGTCCCAGTAAGGAATTCATTGAAATTAGCACAGTCTTTAGAAAAGCTCTGTGCTTTGATGAAGGGGCATGCTGGCTTGTTGGTGGTTTGGTGCTGGGACCACAGGGGACGGCACCTTGGCTGCTCTGAGCACCACCCTTTCCAAGGGACAGGGCACAAAACAGACAAGCTATTTTTCACTCCTAATTGGAAGCTGCCATTCAGAGACCCTTCAATCTTGGATATGAAAATCTTCATCAGATCATACAAGTTTATCACAATGAATAAACCTTGCTGCAGTCCTGTTCACAAGTACAGACTGGTAAGTGCATTTAGCATACCTCTGCTCTCGCTTAAGTACATTGTACAGTTTTTCTGTTGATGCAGACTAACACAGGTCTAGACAGCTCTAGGCTGGATGCACTGTGACCTAACATAAAATGGATAAGGATACCTGTTTATTCTGGCTCTACCATTCACCTGTGGGTACAGCATGTCACTGACTGCATCTTACTTCCCCCGTTGCATATATTAAGGATTGCATTTCCTTCTTTTTGTTAAACACTTTAACATCTACCGATAAAACCTGATAGAAAAAAACCAAGGTGCATATACATACACATGTACCTCAGAGGACTAAGCTCTCTTATGCACAAGCTATTTGTAACTATTTTTCACTAATGTGCACCTACTCCTGCTTCTCCTCTTATTAAACTTTCAAAAACAACTGGCTTGATAGATTTATACATTTTATTCAATAGAAAAAAAAAAAAGTATCTGTCTTTTTCTGTCTTTTACAGGAGTCGTTTCTCTTTCTTTCATTTTGGGGGGCTTTTTCAAAGACTCCTATCAAACTTATCAAACAGTGCACCTGTTCAGTTATTCGTGAGGAAAACTGTAAGGACTACGTGCATACTTTTCCTAAGCTGTTCCACTTCTTCCCCTCAGAAAGGAGCTGTGCTGTCATCCTGAGGGGTCAGCCCGTCCTCCTGAGGACCTGTCTCTGCCTCGCAGACATCTATTAGCTTCACCGAGCTGCCTACAGAATTGCACATTTAAGACTATAAACTCTTCAGTCTGGGAGCTTGTCTTTTACTACATATTCCCCCAGAGCAGCATGCAAGCAATGATAAAAACCTAAATTGCCACAAATTACTTTTAAGCATTTAGTGTTTTGCCCAACAATGCATTATACACGTTAGCCTGCAAACACTAAGGCTGCAAATGGATCCGATCCATTAGCACCAAAGCTTTCCACATAGCTTTTTCCTTTTAGAGTACACTCTCCTCCTCCTTCCTACTTCCCACCCCCCTCATGCTTTCCCCTTGGCGGCAGAGGCTTAAAATAGGATAACAAACATTTTTCAGAGGGATGCAAAGAAAAATAATCTGATATCTGGAGGGCAGAATTCACTACACATTTAGTATTCCGTTTCCAAAGTGCTAGGGAATGAAGGTCAAATACATGCGAATTTCAGCTGGTGTTGATGTGGATAGCGAATGGCTTCAAAGCACCGCAGCTAAAGGGGGCAATCCAGAGGCCAGGTTACGCTGGTGTAAATTGCTGATAATCAGCACAAGTCAGCAGCTTACCCTCGCTTCAGACGTGGCCCAGCAATTCAGAAAGGACTGCAGTAGGATGGTGCTTCAACTTGAGAATGAAGAGTCCAGTGACACCCTGACTGAGAAAAAACCCTACTGAAATTTTCAGTGTCAGTTTGAATGGGCTTTACGCAGGAGGCAGCTCAGTACTCCTCTCACTCCTAGAACATGTCTGCCTCTGGAAGCTGCCTTAGCGGTACTGTTAGGAAGTGTTCCCTTTTGACTCAGCTGATCTAGAAAAAGTTTTAATTGCTGCAAAAACAAGCAATGCTGATCTTGCCATCACAAATTTATTTATTCTGCCATCACAAATTTATATATTCTAAAAGCTATTAAATTGTTTCTGTGTTAAAAATGACTGGGTTACTCGCAACACTTTTTAATTCCCACCGCTTGTCCAGTGACTACAGATAATCTCCTTTTCACTATAATATCCACAGCAAGTTTTGCAGTAGGTTAAAAGAAACTTTTAAAACCCTACAAGTTGAGAAAAGTCTATTCATGGGGAAAAGCATCTTGGTTCTTTTACTGCTAGTCTGAGCAGCTCACAGCCATGAAGGCAGAAGAGACAGAGTCTGGCTTGGTTATGACTGTGAGGAGGAGATGAGGAAGATGAAAAGCTCTCTCAGCATCCAAGAATCCTGGGTAACTGGAGCCTGAAATACACTGCAGACAGGAGACAGTGTTCAATCATTTATGGAAATCAAGGTTAGCAGTGTCAGCACAGTTGGCTTGGGAGGAAACAGTTTCCTCATCCTCTTGGCGCAGAATTAACTTGGCTATGTTAGTGGCTGCCAGTAAGAAAGGAATGAAAAAAAAAAAAAAAAAGAAACTGAGAGGGACAAGGAAAGCAAAGGATAAAATGAGTACATCAATATTTTCACAGCTTGCATACAGCAGCCCAGCTAGGACCCCAAGGGGGTTTATGTTTCAGAAACCACAGAGACAGAGACAATTGCTACATTTGATGAAAATATACAGTGTCTGGGTTTTACAAATGGTGTCTCTAATAGTGTATCTGATTTTATAACTAGCAGGAAAAGAAATTGTTCTGATGACAATTACTGCTGAAGCATTTGAGGCATTTTGCCGCGTGTACTGGCATAGACCTGTCATTAACACTCTATTTCTCTTAACTACAACTTACTTCCTTTGTAGTTGCTCAGTAAAGATAGGTCTGGGGGCTGTTTTCCCGGTCTTGTCAAGATGAATTTTAATGCATACTGCTTGGAAGATGTGCCACCTGCTATTTTATATCTATAATTTATTGTATAATGAGTTCCTATAAATTCTTACGATAGCTTAAGAGACTTGTAAAATAAATTGCCAGCCTATTTTTTGCTCAGTTCATCAGCAAAGCAGAAAGAGCTCAGGTCACTTTGAGTTCCTCCAGATGCCCCCTTCGGCTGCAGCTCTGGCTGGCTTCCTCTGCGGAAGAATCTGGCCTCCAGGAGAAGGGCCATCATAAGACTCTCGCTGCTGAGAGATGCTGGCATAGCAATGTACCACAGCTTTTGCCATTTGCTTTAAGAAGCCTCAGCTATTTCAGATACCCATTAAACCATTGTATGGACACAAGCTAAGGCTTCACATGCTGGAGAGGAAAAGCTCACCAGAAGACTCCTTTCTGGACAAGGACTGTCTGCTACAGTCATTTAGCGAAACAGAAAACAGCAACCCTACAAGTTGGTAGCCAAGAGAATCTGGGACTGAGAAATCTTTCACCCATTAGGAGCACACTGTCCTCACCTCAGTATCACACACCAGAAGACATGTTTCCACACTTGTGTCTAGCACCACACACACAGAGCTCCCTTAGAAGCTGGAGACTTTTTTATTTGGGACATTACTTTACATTCCCCCTACCTCTCAGGGCCAAGACCTTGCCAAACACTACCAATAAATTTGTAGGAAGTGATTGAGATTTCTTCCTTTTTTTTTTTTTCTTAATGAACAGCAACAAAAAATAACCTACTTCAGAATAAGGGTACTATACTACGTGCATCTTATTAAACACTGCATTTAAGCTGTCTTTGTACTAACGGCACTTTCTAAAACGAGCCACAGGCTTCAGTAAGCTCATGGATGCGAAACCAAAAGTGTATGTTGAAATGAGACTGTTCCCAAGCAGAGCTCTTGCAGTGAATAAAGCCAGGATGTGCCAAGACTGCAGAGGGCTTTCTGTCTCTGTCATGAGCGACAGACACCATCAACAGAGAAAAATCAGCCATTGCCTTTCATCTCCGTACAAAGACCTTGACAGCCAAGCTGTTGCAAACTAACAGTATAGGAGTCTTTCCCTCAGACATCACAGTAATTTGGGGGGAGGAAAAGGGGAGGGAGGAAAGGAGGGAAGAGAAGAGGGAAGAAGAGGGCCTGAGGAGCTGAGCCAAAGTGTCGGGACAAAGTTTTAGGACAAAGCATCGCAATGAGACTGACAGATTAGGGAAACTGAAGATGCACTGCCAAGAGGGTCCAGAGCAGGCAGGACCCTGCACATCTGGACGAGTGTGGCATAAACACGCACCATGGACCGGCCACAGGTCCGTGCTGCCTACGCTGCTCCTCCAGAGACATGCTTCAACCCTGCAGCAACGAGGGCATTTTTTTCAGTTGCTGGTCTTGAGTCCTGTCCTCAACAGGACACCCCAGAGGGAAAGCAGCAGTACGTTAATCCATGCTAAGGTCTATGCTGCTCTGGTTTCCAGGCTCTCTTGTCCAAAGTTAAAGGTGGGTTTCCTTTCCCTACAGCATCCAGGCCTGTAATATAGATATAACTGGAAGTGAACAGACAAGGCAGCTACAACAGCTGCCTTCCAAAGAACAACACAGGAGTCTTTCACCATTATTGAGGGTCTTTGGGCCAGGAAGGGGGTTTTCTGCAGCTGAGAAATGAAGAAGGATATAAGAGAGGGGGTTAGAAAGCAAGAGCTGCTGCACTGGCATGGCTCCATCCTCTTGCTTGAGGATCCTTTGCTAACACACCAGTTCTGTTCATCCTGCAGATTTTCCTGTGATATACTAGGCAGACAGAAAATTTCCTCAGTACGTCCTATACCCAAGAGTCAACAGTATTTCAGAGGTGTGGTGGAAATGCAAAGTAAGACACTAAAAATATGTCACTTTTTTTTTGGCTTGATTTGAGTTTACTTTTCTTGTCAGTGTGATATTATACATTGTAAGGGTGTCAATTAAACTTCAGAAGATGATTCTGATTAAAAAGTAGTACAATCCCATCTTATAGCTTTGTAGACTGAGAAACTTCCTGTGAGTAACGGAGCGGGCTACTGCCTCAGACAGGGAGAAAGCCAAGGTCTCTCAGCTCCTGCCTCTAATAATAAGGTCAAACATATATTCCCAGCATTGCCCCCGATTTAACACAGTGTGTAACTCCATACTCCTGTAGTAACTAAGTGCAGTGTTTTCCCAGCATGCTCATTAACACAAACAACATTATGCCAGGAGAAGAGCAACTGTTCAGGATTCAAGGCTGCTCTGGGTCTGTATAGGGAAGCCATGTTGGCCTACAGCTAGTCCACAAGTTCCTGTAATCAGCTGGCTGTATGTTATCTCTAATTTTAAATGCTCCAAAGTTAACTTTGAGGAGTGGAGAGCAGGCTGTACAAATTGTGTGGTACCCATGGTAACTGAGTTTAAGCTGCGGTTTTACACTGAGATGGATGTATTTGAGATAAGGCCCAAAGCACCAGATTAAATAAGGGACACAGAAGACATTGGCCAGAACACATCCTTGAAGGCACAGCTCCAACCTTGTGGCATATGTGCCACCAGAGATGCCCAAGATAAATACGAATGGCAGAAAAACATTGCCTGAAGCAATGGGAGCAAACATGACAGGGGATGCAGCACAGATTAGCAGGCATTCCCAGCCTTTTTTTGCAGAAATTTTAGTACCCTACTCTGGATTTCCACTTCTTCCTTTGCCCCAGTTTAAAGCATCCCAGCCAAGCAGTGGTGTGGCAGTACTGACCACATCCCATGGCGCATTATGGAAGTTTTACTGGCATTATTTTGGAACAAACCACATCACTTTGCTCATGATCGCATTGACGGACCCATTTCATATCCCAGTAATATACTCACTTCCCATGCACCATCCAACTGCAGAGCAAAAGCTCTCAGAGGCTTTAAATCTTTTATCTTCTAAATCACCTCTAAACTGCTTATCTCCATTAACAATCTGGAATGCACAAGTCACCTGTCACAGGGTGAAGGGGAATTAAGTAAAGCAAAGTCTTTGGGTAGTTGAGAACTGGAAGCTTTTTGCTTGCTTTGCTGGGGATTTTATGGACATCCCCTGCTGTCATTTAGAATCATAGAATCATTTGGTTGGGAAAGACCTTTAAGATCATTGAGTCCAACCGTACCTGTCCACTACTAAGCCATGTCTCTAAGCACATTGTCTACCTGTCTTTTAAATACCTCCAGGGATGGTCACTTGACTGCTTCCCTGGGTAGCCTGTTCCAGTGCCTGATAACCCTTTCAATGAAGAAATTTTTCCTAATATCCAATCTAAACCTCCCCTGGCATACCTTGAGGCCATTTCCTCTTGTCCTATCACTTGTTACTTGGCACAAGAGACCAACACCCTCCTCACTACACCCTCCTTTCAGGAATTTGTAGAAAGCAATGTGGTCTCCCTTGAGCCTCCTTTTCTCCAGACTAAACAACCCCAGTTCCCTCAGCTGCTCCTCATAAGGCTTGTTGTCCAGGCCCTTCACCAGCTTCGTTGCCCTTCTCTGGACACTCTCCAACACCTCGATGTCCTTCTTGTAGTGAGGAGCCCAAAACTGAACACAGTATTCGAGGTGCAGCCTCATCAGTACCGAGTATAGGGGAAGGATGGCTTCCCTGGTCTTGCTGGTCACTGGCCTGCCTGAAGGTCTGCAGCTCAGGAGTTGTGAGAAATGCCTGCTGCCACCCCCTGTACATCCCAGTCAGGCATGCCAGGGACAGCATCTACAAACTGTTATCAGCCTAATTAGGTCAAATCATACCAGCTCAGAAGCTGCTAAGCAGAACAGCCAAGCAAATAACTTCCTCGTCCAGCTTTGGAGGTTTCGGGGAAGCCCCTGAGGTGCCAGACACTTTCATCCACAGACCGCAGACTTCAACCCTGGCGAGTGCCAGCCTCCCTTCTGTGCCAGGGCAGAGCTCACCAGAGGAACCAGAGACCATGACTGAGACCTCACCGGGGCCTACAGTGACAATGCACAGTAAGAGGTGGCTTAGGAGAGAACCGAGGATGACAGCAGCCCCTGAGGACAGAATCATCACCATCTCCCTCCTCTGGATAGACACAGTCTAACCAAGGCAGCTGTCACAGTTAAGTCACAGTTGTCCCAGGCCAACTACTTGACTCTGCTGCAGGAGGTGACCTGCTTGGTAGCCAGAGGGATGGAGAAAATAGCTACGTGTGCCTTAGCTGTTTGACTTTGTCATTCCTCTTGAATCTCAGCTCACTCTCACCATGTCATAACGTCAATCTAACATGCTGAGCCGTGACCTGAGTCACCTAGAGCCCCATGTCATGGTCTGCCTTGCTGCCCCTCCAGTGGGGGAGACCACCATGGATAGATGGGTGAAGCACACATCATGTGTGAGGAACATGTGAGGAACACCTGAAGTCACGACACTGAATGCTGCCAGGTTTTGTCTGTCAGTCAGGAAGGCTGCGTGTGGGACAACCACTGCATAAACAGCCAGACACAACCACTAAGGACTGCACACTCCATGAAGCCACTTCTAGTGGAAGGAGATGACTTGCATAAATGCATGACTTCCTATAATTCAGTAGGAAGCAAGGAAGTTTCTCCCTAAGAAGTAACAATCTTTGAAAAAAATTGGCTGCTTCTCACTCAAACAATATCTATCTCCGAATCTGAAATACAGCATCACTTTATTTTCTGCTTGACCAATGTCAATGCTCATAAAAGTGGACTGTCTCTCCTAGGCCAGGGACTGCTGAAGCAACCACACCTGCTATAAAATTCCTTTCAGCATGCATCTGGTTCCTGCTTTGTGGAAAAACTAGTAACCTGCTGATGACTTAAGTAAATGAGCAATGCTCCATGCCAGAAAGAATATGATAGCAGGAAGAAATGTTTCCACTGTGAAACAGGACTCGCCAGCAGTCACATATTCAGCCCCAGAACACAGGGTGGTTGGCACCAGCATGTCCGCATCCACCCTTGCCCTCTTCTCCTGTTTTCCCTTCATTCCACTGTTCACCTGTCTTTTCCCTCCCCTTTGCTAAACTCTTAAGAGCAGCAAACTCAAATGACATTTACCTAACATCAGGCATTTGGTAAGGAATGCCAACTTCATTAGAAGATCAGTGATGCTTATGGGACATGGGTCCCACAAGTGCCAAAGTTGCATGGTCCCCAGAGGTACAACAGAAGGAAAATTGTCCGAAGAGACTGAAGAATGATAGTTCTCCAGTCCTTAAGAGCCTCAGTCCCTGAATGCCCTAAAACCAACAGCTCTTACTTTTGTATCTAATAAAGAAACTAAGAAAATATTGGCAAAACCTCTTCTCCCACTCTTCTGGTTACATGAAAACCGTGCCTGTTTGCAGCAGAGTACAGGTGGATTCAGCTGATAAGAATTCAGGCACAGCCATCTCACTGTATGCAGGAAAGAAATCTGGAAATACACTGATGGGATTGGGCAGAGGGCTGTCATAAAACAGAATTTTGAGCTGGGGTACAGGCCCCAAAACAGACTGTGGGTGCTTCCTGAAAGGCTGTCATGGGCAGCTTCACATCTTCTCTCCAAAACAGATGTGCAAACAATTTCTAGTCACAGAGTTTAGCCCCCTATACTCAGCAAGTCTATCACCTTCCATTATACAATTAGTAGAAAGTCTGGAGCCCAATTCACAGCAGAAACCTCCGACTCCTCCCTTCCTCTGGGGCCCACAAACACCCACTCCCCAGCTCATTTACCCTCCATAGGCTCTGGGGGATGCAGTCCCACACAGCCTCCTGCCGATTACTCAAGTCCCCAGCCAGACTCAATGCTAACCAGCATCAACATTACCATCTCTATAACAAGCGGGCACAAAGGGCCAGCCTCACAGCTGGGAGCAGCGATCATGCTTCCCAGCTGTGTTTGGGGTTCATGGGCACTTGGGAGTGCATCCTGTCATTAATCCACTCCGCCTGTCTGCTCTTGCGAGAAATCCTACTTCATTTTCAGAGCTCTTTCTGCTCA
Source organism: Scopus umbretta (assembly GCA_013400535.1). Classification (NCBI taxonomy): domain Eukaryota; kingdom Metazoa; phylum Chordata; class Aves; order Pelecaniformes; family Scopidae; genus Scopus; species Scopus umbretta. The sequence continues at coordinate 45,781 of VZTL01052370.1, read as the reverse complement.
TGCCGCAGGCAGCAGGGCTAGAACAAAACACCGTGCCCATAAATAATGCTAATGATACAAGTCTTGCTGCTACCCACTTGACCAGTAACTTTTTTTTTTTTTTTTAAATTTGCTGATTCTTTTGCTTCTAAAGCAACCATGGGCTGGCCTTCTCCACATGCTAGTAAATGGGCAGCTATTGGAGTGGTCCTCTCATGCTATGGGGACCCTCTCAGCTCCAGCAGCAGCAGCCCAGGCTGAGCCAGCAGCCCACACCCTTAGCCTTGCTGAAACATGAAGATTTTCAGCTGGGCTGAGGTGCCAGGCAAAGCAGTCACACTGCTTTTGAAACCTGAGTTAGTGTTTCCTTACTGGGCTGCACTGAACCAGGTGGGAATTCCCCAGGTAGATCAGCGCTGCTTGGCATGGTGCTACACTGATCACTGATGCCCAGAGCTGGCAGGGATCACCTTGCCAGGTCCCACAAGGTTTCTGAAATGTTTTCTCAATTCAAACTCAAGATCTCAAAAAAACCCCATCACTGCATATTCCAGACTAGGTCAACTGAAATGTTTCAACTGTGTTTTACTTGTTTTTTCTTTGAGTTGAATTTTCCTTCAGAAATTTGAGCTATTCCAAACTGAATGACTTTTTTCTCCCACTTTCAAGATGTCTAAAAAAGGTATTTTAAAATCAGAAAAAGGGGGAGGAATTTTTCAGGAATGGGAAGTTTATTGAAAGCAATCCTATCCCAAGAACAGTTTCCATTTAATTAAGTTTTTTTCTGATTTTTTTTTTTTCTTTAAAAGTGTTTGATTAGAAAAACTCCATCAGCTCAACTTCCTAGTTTCAACATCAACTTCAAACCTAACTCTGGGAAACAAGTTCTTCATTACTTTCTCCAAAGATAAGACAGGAAAAACTGACCTGCTTTTATCTGGGAGAAGAACTTGCTGTGAGAACTCTCTCCCATAATGTATATATTCCAACCACTTGTTTATTTGAAAATTGTGTCGTTCCTGTGAAACCAAATGTTCTGTATTTAAGAGCTTAAGCTTTAAGTTATAAAAGCCAAATTCAGCAGACTATATGTTATTAAGAAATAGGGATCCAGATGGCTAGCTGAGGTCACGCTGAGGCCAGCATACCCATGAAGAATACACACTTGTGTGTCCTTATTGAAGTTTAGGGATTTAGTAAAAGCAGGAGTGTTTTCCTTTTAGAGCACTCATTTCAGATAATATTGTTTACTTTAATAAAATACCCTATGTCTTTCACAAAGTTTAAAATAACGAGAAGCTCCCAGAAATAGGAGGCCACTACATTGTAGTTTCATGAGCAACTGTTGCACCTTCTTCTTCACATAATTAAAAAATAATGCTACCTTGTACCTACTTTTGTTAGAAGCCAGAAGCTGTGTCCAGGCTCCTGCATTTTGGGAAGACTTCCTGTGGCTCGAGGGTCTAGAAAGCCTATAGAAATCAGTACGGCCTCCTCTCTTACAGCCATCTGCTCAGCCAAGATGAGCCTGTGACAGCGACTGCCTCCAGCTGCAGATTTGTCATCATTTACCGCTTCACAAAGCTCAGGTGGTCAATACTGGGTGCTGAGGTCTGCACTTCCTGGCCACTGGGGGTAACACAGAGGAATCACCAGACAACGTAATGATCAGCACTACCTGTTACTGCCCACCACCTCGCCCCTAACCTAACATGGCACTTGGCTTTTAAGACCAGGAATCTGCAAATCCAAAGGCAACTTTTTTTCAGATTATGTAGGTTTCGAGCGTCAGCTGAGATCAGGTTAATGTGAAAGGCCTTGGTTCCAGCAATAAGTGTAAGAGACGGACTGGTGAGCACCAACCTGCTGAGCCTTCACTGCTTCCAGAGTAAAGCTCTGCACCTCACCATGGGCTTCGCCCGCAGCCACCCCAGGGCAGGCAGGGGTCTCTGCCATGTGGATTCAGCAAGACCTGCCTCAGGTCCTGTTTGATATCGACACTGCCCAACAGGGATCTAATTAACAGCTGATAACATTGTGACATGAGACTAGTGCAAGACGAAGCAGTGAAATAGAAACTGGAGGAGGTTCAAAGGGTTCTGGTGCTCTCTAAAATCCTCATGGATTTTCCCTCCTCCGAAAAATCCTGGTGCCGGTGACCAGACCAAATGAGAGAAACTCATCGTGAACATCAATAGGCAGCACTGCAAGAGGCACAGACCATACTGCCAGCCAAAATACTCACAGTTCCTCCTCACAATTTTGTGATAATTTCTCTGATAATTCCTTTTATTTATGAGCAGTTCAAAAGTATGTTTCATTGTTATACTTTAATTGGCTTATGATTAAGCAAGCAGGCGGTGCTAAGGAGATGAGAAACCATGGTGCAACACAGTAGAAACCATTAGATGCCTTATTTCTTCCCTCAAAAAGAACTGTATGGTGCGTCTGAAAACACTTAGCAAGTGGCAAGCCAACAAGAAAAACAGGGCAAATACAGATTTCTACCCTCTTGAAACTAAATCCCTGTAAAGAAAATTATTATTCTCTCTCAGCACCACATGCTTCTGATTGTATCAAAATGCATTAAAATAACAATGCTTTTTCCTAAGCTGGCCAATCTCAGGAAATTATTTACGGGCTGAAAGCTGTACTTCACTTGCTGGAAACTACATAAGTACCAGGTTGCACTAGTTATTCACAGCACCACACTTTCTCCAACAAAAGACAACACTGATTGCAATTACTTTCATGAAGACAGAATGAGTCAAAAATAGTGTTCTGACCTTAAGAGTATGGACTTTACGGGTCATAGCAAAGCCATTAACACCAAACGCCTGTTGGAACAATTTTAAAAACAAGTATTTTATTACCTAATTTCCCTAGCAAACTTGTCTCTTTTTTGTAAAACTTGGGGAACTTTAACAGCAGAAGCTCATTACTCAGAAGTGCATAATAGCCTCCTTAAAACACTATGCTGTGCTATATAAACACCTTAAGAAAGACTAAAGAAAGTGACTGAAAACCAAAGGTTACTGACCCATTTGACCACAAGGGCTGCAGCCTTCTGTTACAGAGGACTTCAGGTACTTTAGCACAATTTAGACCCTATGCCAAATGAGTCACACGTAGTATGGAAAGCCCTAAAGAAATCTCAGTTATATAGGTACCAGAACTCCTGCGCACCTGGCAGGTACTTTTCTTTACACTCCTGATCCACCTTCAATTCACACATTTGAAAATAGGTTCACAAATCTGGAGACAACATTATGGAGCAACAGAAAGGGCATTTTCTGTTTAAAAGCACTTGTGTATAGCAATGAAAAACACAGTAAGGAGAATCTCAATTTCTGCACTGATGCGTTTGCTAACAAATTTTTACTTTCTACTTTGAGGATATTACAATTTTAAAAACCACACTATAGCTCAAAAACTATTTCTGTAAATGTAAACAGACACTAGATCTCCTTAAAAGAAAAGGATGAACCATACTGCTTAGGGATATAGCATGATGTCACAACTAAGGGCCTTACTTTCACTTCAAGAATCATGTTCTGCCCACCACATCACATGCAGGAGGACGCGGCGAGACTTGCAGTCCTCGGTTCAAAGTTCAGGGATTGCTCCTGGTCGAGTGTCTGTCAGGCAATGAGCTCTGCTGAGGGCAAACTTCTGTGCTAGAAAATTATAAGCAAGGTGAGTGATATAGCAAAACTCCCTCAGCCAAGAAGAATGGCAAACTTCCAAGGTGGTTGTGCAGAGGCAGAAGGCCCTGGCACATACTCCCAGAGCTGAAAGAGGTGGCTTGTTCTGTACACATAGAAGATACCACCAGATTCCAGGAACATGATTAGCCAGACACCTCTCAGTGTTGCCAGATATAGCCACGGGTTCCCTTTGTTGGGAGCACAGAGCCATGCACTGTTGGAGAGCAGCTGCTGGACTCAGTTCGGACAACCCTGTGCATCCTGAGCTCAGGATGAGCCCCACCTCACTCACAGAGTCAGCCCCGCACTGCAGCTTACCGAGCTCCCCAGGGTGGAGCTAAAACAGTTCACGCTTTTCTAGCTGTCTTCTTGTAGATCAGGACCAGGGAGTAAGAGGCCTGAACTCTGAGAAAAAGATGATTTTCCTTCCAACCACAGGGACTGAAACACTTCATTTTTTCAGCAGATTGCCTTTGAGTTCTGTATCCCATGGTTCCCTCAGCTTTAATCATCCAAGCAAGTACCAACAACCTTGTAGAATCCAATCCTACTTATTTCTACTTTATACCTGCATCCTTAACACATGCAGGATTTGGCTGAGAGTGGGACCCATTACAGCAAGCATTGCACACACTGAGAAAAGGCATTCGTCCTTGAAGAATTTATAGTCCAATATAGACAAATAGAAGATAGAAAAGGAAACCCCAGTTATTACCATGTACCTGTATTTATGATGCAGAGGCTCTCTGTAATAGATAAACAACTCTTAATTCAGCATCAGTGCAGACTATGTTCACAAATAAGTTATAGAACAGGAAAGTTATCTGCCTTTGGTCTTCCATAACCTGTCTCCTGTTCCCCAGCTGTTGTGCTATTACCTGCTCCCTGCCTCTGATTTTTGAGAATTATCTGTGGATACATTTTCAAGGAAAAAAGTTTTAAGAACTATGTTGTATTGTGCACTTTTTTTTTTTTAAGATTATGAATTGAGGCCAAGGAAGATAAAATGCCTTGCCTGAAAGTGTGCATGGGCTCTATAGCACATCAGGGAAGTGCATGCAAGATTTTGTGTTTCAATCCGAGCTCTAATGACAGAATCACCACTCTTGTTAGCTAAGGGCTGCAGTCTCTGTATGCAGTAAACAGATGATACGGGCCATAGGCTTGAAGTTTATCTTAAACTCCTTTAAAAGCACCACTCATCATTCAAAGGGAAATGTGTGACCTCTTGTGACATCTCTCTGGAAGGAGCTTTCATGTCTGTTGCTTTGAGATGATTAGGAGGCACGGTATTTTGAATGCAAACTAAGAAATCCCAATGTTCCGCTGCTGCTTATTCTCAGGCATTAAGAAACAGATTTTTCTGGGTTTTGTAGGAATTGGGGAAATACACGAAAACAGGAAATGTGCAATGGAGTAGCAGGGAGCTTTGTCTGGCCCCTCCTTCCTCTTGCTGGTGGAAGTCTCACTCTTCTCGTGCTGAAGGGCACCCTCCAGCCACATATTGATCAGAAAAAGTTGCCTGGAGACTGGAGGAGGCAACAGCCAAACTGGAGGTGTGGAAGGAATTAAAACTTTGCTCAGTTTGTCCATTACAAATGAACAACCACTCCTTATTCCAACCTGTTCCTCTGAGCATGGGCTAGGACATTTTCCTGAACAAGAGCTTCTCCCCCAAAAGGAAGGAACATCTACTTCTTCATCGGACTGGCTGTAATATGGTATGTTTTCTCTCTTGCACTGGATGAGGACCCAGCCGGGTATGGAAGGAGAATATCAGGTGACAGATACGCAGCACACATGCTCCCTCTTTTGGGGAGACTGTCTCCTCAGTTCTAAGCGTGCTTTGGGGATGATGCCATAAGACTATGGGAACAGGACTGGGTTGAGTCTGCCAATTAAAGGATGATACCCTATCTGGTAATGACATCACCAGATGTCAGAAAGCTAAAACAGTGACTTATTAATACAATTGCATCTAACTTCATCACACTTACCTGGCCAGAATTATATCTCTGCCTAAAGAGGTACCTTGTCACCTGAACTGACTCAAAACAGCCACAGTGACCTAAATGGCACAACTCTAGATTGTACCAGCTGAGGTTATAGTCTCAAAGCAGAAGCTAGTTTAGATAGACCTCAAAGTCTGATCACCAATACAATACCTGGTCATTACAGCAGAATGGTCAGTACTCCTGGAAACCACATGGCATCTGAACTGAGCGCCCTTGAGGTTATTCAGATAGTATCACCCTTTATTAAGGTTTCATTCATTCAAGCCCCTTGCACCCACATGTGTAGTGCCAATTTTCTGGCGACCTCTTATTTCTGAGCTGGCCCATTTCCCAGAAAACATATGTCATGTAAAGTAGCTCACCCCAAATCACTCCAAACCAATTAAAACTGTTTTTGTAATGAATTGCCTCTTGGCTGAGCATATTTTTGTGAAGCTGTATTTTGCTCTCCTTATTGACTGCTATGGTCTTTTAAGCCTTTGCTATACCCCAGTCATAGGGGCATTAGCCCAAAAGTACTTGAGGGAAACTACAGTATTCCCTCCTGCGGCCAAAGAGTCCAAAGAAGGTGAGTGCTGTAGGCTGTGCCACATCCCAGTTTAATGATGGGGATAGTGGGAGACAGGAATTAAGGTTGAGACAGAGAAGTTCAAAGGCCTCCTACCAACAGCCACCAAGTCCTGTCTGACTTACAAAGGTAGAACTACACCACAGTGCTCTTCACTTGGGAAAAACAAAAGCATAAAGAGAGCAGAAGCTGCCACCAAAACAACACTACCAAAAATTTGTGTCTGAATTCTGTAAAGACATATGGTGTCCGAATAAAAGGCTCCACCAGAAGTAAATACGGATACAACTTATCCTGAACACGGGTGACAGTGGGGCCATAAAGTCTGAGAAACAGAAGACAGAATGAATCTCCTGTAACCCAATACACGTGCTCAGCATCACAAGATAAATAATCGATTTGCCTTAGTTAGGCTACATCTTCCTGCTGTCACACAACCTCTACTTGGCAACTGCACAGCTAGGTGAAATCAACCCCTTTTATTCAGTAATTACTGGATAAAAGTTTAATTTTGCTATGTTCTAGTATCTCAGTGGCTCACTCTGGGAAGTTAGCCATGATATTTTCAATTCAGATGGATATAGGAGATGACCTTCGTCATAGCTTCACAAGTAACAGCTTGAACAGCTGAAGAGGATTTAAACAACCAGCACAAACTTCAAAGAAACAGAAACAAAGAAATGCTGAAGATTGAGCACATGCTTGGTACGAAAGCAACCATTTAAAGCAAGAAAATACTACTACAAAATAATTTCCTGTATTGATGTGTGCACTTGTAAGAAATTTACTTCAGCTATTTTCCATTGTTGATTAACATTCAGAGAAGGAACAGTCTTACTAACACTACTCCGTGTGGCTGTTTTAATGCTAAGAGACATTTGCCTCACCTGTTTGGGTGCTTATATGCCTCAAGAGGTTGGGGACTTACTCTTTTGGATAAACTGCATGATGTGAATTACTTGTTCCAAGCTTATTATTCCTAAGAAAAGTAAGGTAACTGGTTAAAAGAAACAAACAGTCCACCCTCATCTTGCCACCTACAGTAAAAATCTCGCAGAAGATATTTTATCATCGGAACTAATAATTGAACTACGCTGCACATGAAGCAATGCCTTGCACGGTGAGGGCTAGTGCGTGTCTTGGCTGCCAGAGAGACACTAAGAGCCACAAGGGCACAAAAGGCTTCTATCGCAACATATGCGTGCACAAAAGGGTAACTGCCTTTGCATTAGGGCAGCTATGGCCCCCACAGACCCCTCTGAGATTGAGGCTTGCCTCTGTACACCTGCGTATCAGAGGATAGCTGTCCCAGCTCCCCTCCTGCTACCCATAGGTGAAAGAACAGCAGCAGAGAGATGCATTTCTCCATGTGCCTCCCAAGCTGCTTGCAGCCGTCCCAGCTGTTACCACGCGACCATCCTGATGAACACGATGTGCCAATTACCATTTTACCCATCCAACACACTCGCACCCATTACAAAGGAAAGAGCTTATTGATTATAACTGAGCCAAAAGGATACCCTGCTAGAAGTTGCTTCCATAACATTACTTTTTACTACTAATTATTAATAGAACCAACTGATGGAAAATAATTTCCCAAAATAAGATAGACAGTTTAACAGGAAACCAGCACCAACTGGCAACAGTTAAAGGAGCTCATAAGGGAGCAAAAGGAGGGATATTCACTGTGGCCTGTCCCACGAAAGCCGTGAGTTCAAAGCTTGCATCCAACTTCCCGCATTCTCCAACAGCTGAAAATGTGCCCAAATGGGAACTAATCACTTCTAGCATGTTCTGAAATCCTGAAACGTGTACAAGAAAGCTAAAAGCCATCTCAAAAATCTGAACCATCTTCACATTGTTAATGAGCCCCATTCTGTATGGAACACACATCCTTGGTGGGTTTACGGAGAACATATGTAGGGACTTCTGCCACTGGGATTTCTGTCGATGGAAAGAGTAAATAACACACAAAAAGGAACTACACTGTAGGAAACAGTGCCCTAATTTTGACAGCATATGCTTTAAGGTACTGTTTGCGACCAGTCAATAAAACCACACAAATCTGTTTGAATGTGGAAATGAAAGCATTTCAACGTGAGTTTAATTTTTAAGGTTGAGCCCACACAGCCGCATGTGTTGCTATTAAACCACTCGGAAGAAATATAATTTATTTTAAACAGCCTTTTTGGTATTTCCCCCCACCATTCTTACCTTTAAACATTCAGCTAAGTCCATCACAATTACTGCCTACATATAAATTATAATTATGTAGATATGCGAATTAAAACATCTTCATTTGTATAAGCATAGCATATACCTAAACACTTCCACATTCACACAACTACACCTTAACCAGCAATATATGGGATGTCATTACACCAATTTACTAAAGAGGATCAACCAAGAAATAGACACCACCAACAACATATGGATGTTTACAGCTTTTTAGACATAAGGGTTGTAATACAAGTGTATCCATAGCAGCCATGAGCACTTTAGAAGAGATGGTAACGTGGGAACCAAAACAAGCCAAAGCTCTACCAGCTCACCATGAGTGAGTAACAAGAAGGTGTATTTTAGTAGTTAATATTAAACAATAAATTCTCCCATTCTGCCAACATCATTAACGTCACTTTTCAGCATAATGACAGCCTCTGGCAAAAGACTTTGTGGTGACAAGTCCAATTAAGTTTCACTCATCTTTATCTCACAGGTCACCTGTTAAACAATGCATGTTTGCTCCATCTTCTCTCAGAACAAGGCAGACTGCAGCGGAGGTGAAGTGTTCTTCCAAGTCAAGTAGGTCACGTTGTCTCAGCTCGACTTAGTATAAGTCACTCTGCACGTTGTGCAAGCTGTCATTTGACATGCCTTCCTCCCCAGCTTCGGGGGTGAGCTGCCTTATGCCCTGCAGACAGGCTGCCTCTCCTTCCCTTGGCAGTGGAAGGGAGCTCAAAGAGCCATTGTCTCCACCTGCAGACCTCAGCAAAAAAAGCCCCCACTAGCAAGAGCAGCCTTTCTCATGCCAGTATTTAAATTGTGCGTTCTCTTACTCTTCACTGTTTAAAGTAGCTCCTGAGGGGCCCAATCCAAAACACGCTGAAGCTGATAAAAGTTTTTACTTTGGTAGGCTTTGGATCAAGTCCTGTTGATACCAGAATACACTTCCTACAAGATATACAAGGGGAAGAGGGGGAGAACCTGTTTTAATCTAAAACTGTGTTTGCCTGAGCTTAAGGAAAGAGTGGTCAAAAGGATCATTCTGTTGTATCAGCAGTGCCTAGACCCTAAGCGATGATTTCAGGAATCCGTCACAAGCTGATTTCACAGCTGTGGTGCAAGGTGCAATGACAGCTACCAGCTGAAGAGTTACCTGGTGGGAATGTGGGGTATAACCTCAGAGTAAGCAAGTCTGATTCCCTCTTGGATGCAGTCATGCACAGAGGATGTTTCTCGGAGCTGAGTATTTGCCCCTGTGGACGTCACCCCCAGTCCCTATCCCTCTCCCAGGGAAAGAGTTCTCTCTCCCAAAAGGGAACTTGCACGTCAAAGCTGAGACCACACAGACCATCATATCTGAGTGATACAACACCAAACAGGAGGACCCCACGTAACACCAAAATCTCTGCAGATCTAAGAGCCAGGTAGACTGAAAAGAAAGGACATGGTCCCAGAATGAAGGAAATTTCGGAGTTTCTTAGACCCTATAACAAAGAAAATGCACATTTGTTTAATTATCTACAGCCCCTTATGGGTCAAATGGTACAGGTTTTGCATGCAGACAAGCCTACAAGAACTGCTGCACACACCCCTACACAAATTCACCCCATGCCAAGGCAAGGTTAGATGATTCAAGCAAGAGGACAAACAGCAAGAAGGTGAAGCTGCACATTAAAGTGCTAAGATCAGTTGATAGACCTCAAGTCTCTGAAGGAGTGCAGAAAACAGTAGTATGGATTTCATTGCCTTGAGTCCCAGAGCATTTCTCTTTTTTCTTCAGTATCAACAACTGGATCCTTATTAGCCAGGAAACAACCACACCCAGGCCTTTTGACAGCTCTGCCTTGACACAACCAAATAGGATTCACCCTTGAAGTGGCTTTCCTGGCCGTTTCAAGATACCCGCAGGAGTTTCATATAACCTTTGGCCCAAGTTTTACACAGAGTGATTTTTAGGCAGTTAAAAAGTTCTTTTCCAGTGTCTTAAATATCACAGTAAAAGCATTTGCCATTTCTGCTTATACAAGCACTTGGTAGACTAGTGCCCTCCTATGCTGCACACTGCAGTGTTTTGTTTGCCCCAAAAAACAAAGCACTGTCACTTAGCTCTTTGCACTTACCCCATCAATGGCACATTCTCACAGCAATGCCTTCAACCCGCGAATCCCATGGGAGGACTGCAATCCTTTTGCAAGATCTAGGTCCAATCTTGGCAAGTGACTGACCTAGTCACTCTAGTTTCAAGCCAATATAGGGCATGTACAGGCTTTAGATAACTATATATAAGCATGTATTTCATGTATCTACCTCATAGCCTCCAGCAACCTGAAGGCTGTGGTTTTCCACACCTTTTCTAGGTAATAAAGCCATGTAGTGTAGTCAGGTGTGAAGGCAGGAATTAAATGGCTCATCCCAAGTTACGGAACAATCGGTGAAAGATCTAGGAGAAAACCGCCTTCATGCAAGCAATTTTGTGTAACAGCATCTATAGAACTCTTACGTTAAGCCCTGTAGAGTTGCCCCATCACACGAGCTACTTAAAGTTTGTGGATTGCTCCTTCATCTCCACCCTCCTCCTCTCCCCCTCCCAGAAACTGCAACTGATACCAGGTAAGCAGGATGAAATCACTGGGGCTTGCAAGGATCACCAGTTGCATGACTGGGCCCTAAAAAGACAAAAAACAGACCTGAAACACTAAAGTGGGGAAAATTCTAAAGGCAAGATGACCTGAGCAATAGTCGGCAAACATGCAATTGCTGCTGGACAAAGTCCAAGAGCCCATCTCCGCAAGCACCCAGATGATGTGGTGGCAGGTTCCCATAGCAGTACTGTGACCAGTGTGCTGCAAGCCCTGGGAACATCCTGTCTTCCCAACCTGTACATTTTACATATACAGTACAATGTGCTGGAAAGTGGAAAAAAGTAAAGTCTTTTACCTGAAGGTATTTATTTTCTTTAATCCATTTTTTTTACCCTCTAAGGGTGGCAATTGTTCCATTGCTTTGAACTTAAAAATCACAGCCAGTGAAGTGTACTTAGTAACTAAGAATATATTTTCATACGTGTGTGTTGTGTCTCAGCGTCCCCACACCAGTTTCCCAACTCTCAAACTGTTTTATTCAATGTGCCTAACCATCTACAATTATTCGTGTTTTCTTTTGCAGTGGTCTGACTGCTTTCTAGTTGCTCCTTAGTTTTGCTTAAGACTGCAGCAGTCCCACGGTCCTTCCTCCTCCTCTCCTGAATGCAAATGATGCTCAGGGTGCAGGAGAGTGCAGGAGGGGCAAAGGTTCATTTTCTACAAATCGCTACACACTGCAGCAGTACAATACCAAAGCCACACTAATGGCCAGTCTCAAAAGGAATTCAAAACAGAAAAGCATCTTTTTCTTCCCCTCCATCCTCCACCACCTTTCTTTTTGGTTGGTTGGGTGTTTTATCAAGACACTCCCTCCTGCTTAAGCTTTGTAGATAAATGCTCCCCCTCGAGCAGCCACCTCCCTGCAAGGGACCCCGACACACTACAGCTGTGACCAGGAGCACCAAAAAGAAATACTTTCTTGGTCACATTGTTCAGCTTGCTGATATGCCGATTACCACCACCACCACCGATTCAACAGCCCACGCATAGCACTCCGTAACAACATCTGCTTTAGGATATATTAAGAATGGATTTATGCAGTGCTTATTGGGGCACCTCAAACCTTTTTTGATACTTCAACAGGTACCTATGGGACACAGACTGGAAACTGGCAAAGACAGACCAACACATAAAAGCAAAGACCTCAGAATTCAATTGTTTATTGACCCGCTCAGGCACCAACCACCTCCCAACTTTCACCTCTGGTGAAGGAAGCAATGTCCTGACAACGTTGCCACATTTCACGTGCTGGAGGACCCACCCCTTCCCATAAGCCTATCAGCACAGAAAGCTGTACAGGATTTTGCTACAGAGTGAGCTAAGACACTGTTCCATTTTTAATTCACAGACATGCACTGACAAGCAACAGGCTGTGTTAAGTTGTTAAGTGCCCAAGGACAATTCAATAGTCTCTGGCCTCTGCAAAACCATGGGGCTACCCTGCAGCTCTCAGGAGCACAACAGTGGGAGGACTCCGCCAAGAGCAGCACGGGGACTCTGAACTCGCATAGGCTCAACCTGTGTCAGGATGATAAAGACCTTCAGAAACCTTCCAGAATATTCCTGCTGTCTTGCACTTACTAAAATTCTCGTGACTTGGGCAGTTTATCAAAAGGAAGAATTTCACTTGGGCGCTTCAGTGTCTGTAGCCCTTCAAAAGTCTCTATTGCTGATGTTGAGAACACCTGGATAGAATAGATCAATAAAACATGAACTGCGGACCAACTCCCGTTCCCACTCGCTCACAGTGCTGCAGACCTTCTGCAGCTGCTGCACGTAACTGGCTTTGGACTTGGTCCAGAGATGCAAAGACCTTCAGTCTGCTCAACACTGCCATGCAGACAGCAGAACCAGCCACCGGCTTATGAATCAGTACGATCTCCTGACAGCAGGTAAGCAGACTGACTTGGATACGAACTGGCACAACAAACAGTGCCTACAATATGTTACACATTTGCCATTACGTTTTTATTACTGTTAGCCCACTTGAAAACTGCTTCAAACCTCTCAACTCCAGCTAGCAAAATTTTCACAGAGTTCCCAGAAGCATCTTCTATGTCCAGCACTTCTTCTCCAAACCTTGCATTTATTTCCCTCCTAATATATTAAATCATAAAATGTATGACTTCCCAACGCTTAATGCTCCCGCTACTGTTTATATGGCTACTGTCTTCCATTTAAAGCAAAGCGCCCTATTAAAGTGCCGTGATTAAGCAGGATGATAAATGCTGCGGTAAGGCCCCACTACCAATCCCGTTTCTTGCGCAGAAAGGCACTCATGCCAAAAAGCAGGGAGGAAGGGGCGGGGGAGGAAGGGGCGGGAAGGCTCCTTTACCGCTATCGTAGCACGCTTCTTTTCTGTTAAGAAAAGTGGCAGCTCCTTTATCCAACAGCGCATGCAGACTGACCAGCAGTTTAGAGACCTAGTAAGATATGGTTAAAGATAACAATAAAACAAAGTTATCCTGTGTGAAAGAGGACAGATGGCAGCCACACAATAGCCATCGAGTCTACTTAAACAGATAAGTAGTCTTCCTACGCCCACCCCAGCTCTAGACACGTGCTGATTCAAAGGCCGGCTTTCGTCGCATGGAGCCCTCTAACCTGAAACAGGTGCAGAGGTCACGCTCTCATTTGCGAATTTGCCCATTCTCCCTGCCAAACACAAAACAAGCAAAGCCCGCAACAGACGCTCCTGCACAGCAGCGATAAGCTACGCCTCTACGCCTTGCAAACGCGTGTGCTGGACCCTGGGACAAAGCAGCAGAGCTCTGGAGAAGGCAGAGGAGCGCTGCATCGGAAACGCAGCAGCCAGCCCGGCAAGCCCAGCGCTTCACCAGGTTTCTGAGCCTCCGCAGAGACAAGCTGCCGTGGATGGCAGAGGGCTGCACAAGTGATGCCCATTTCATTCCAGAGATGGAGGCTGTCCCCAGGCAGACTTTCTTACAGACAAACAGTGACAGATACAGGGGAAAAAGGAACAGAAACCCCCTATCAGCCAGGGTGGCCTGAGCAAGCAGGCTGCAGTCAATTTTAAATGGCATGGATCAGTGAAAGACTTAATGCCACTAAGCAGGCAAGGGCCTCAGATTCAAGGCCAATTTCTGCTATGGGGAGCATTTCACCAAAAGCAAAAGGTGCTGATGAGCCTGAGAAATGAGAAGCCAGAGGCAAGTGGCAAAACTGGAGGGGAGGCATCAGGGCGCTGGTGAGACAGACCATCTCAGCAAGTTTCTGCGGAGTCTGATGGGCCCTTCCCCCCCAGACAGTGCAAGACTGGGGCTTTTAATATTGCAAGGATTACTCCAGTCCATAGGCTTAACCTTCCTACAGCAAACCCGCACAGAGACAGAGTGCCGCTGCCTTTCTGCTGCAAGGCGGTCTATCAGCTGCAGCCTAGCAAGTCAGCTTTTCAGGCATGGCCAGCAGCTACGGCTTTTCTTGCAGGGGCTGAGTGCCCCTGCTTCCCACCTGACTGACGTCCTGCACTACTTCATCTTTATATACGTCCATCTTCTGATGATCTCTGCAAGCAGCATTGCTGGGAAATGAAAATGCTCTGGGTTCAGTTCTCATAAACACGGCTGTAAATCCTCAAAAGCCTTTTTAAGCTCTGTCATAATACATGACTTTCCCATGACATAGTTTATTATACAACTATTTCTTTCCCTTGTTTTAAGAGGAAAAGGGGCATAACTGCAAGGAAGCATATTAGCACTGTAACATGAATTGAATCCAATGGTGGTAACATTTTTTTGGCAGAATGCGTATGAGCAGTTTGGGCCCTTCATTACATTTAGCAAACTATACAAACAGAAGTACAGGAGGAAAGGAGATGCTCACACCTGTGACCACCCTTCACTAGAAGCCTAGCCTAAGGCTTTTCAAGTCAACTCAACTCCACAGATGGTGGATTAGGCCCAGTAAGAGTATTGTTTTAAATTATTTTGTCAATTTTACTTCACTAACAGCATTTCAGAAGATATAAATAATCTTTTTCCCTAATGAGATAAAAGCAAATGCCTCATCTTTGACAGATATAGAAAGCTCAAAAAAAAAAATACGGCCCAAACACTGGGTTTTTAAAAAAAAGAGTGAAATTCTGGGTGAGTGAAAAAGGCACACCCCTTTTTTTCCCTACCATTATAGATTTAAAATCTACTTTTCTGTATTATGTATGATTATACACACACATATATACACAGGCCAAATTCATATTGTGTTACTGAAAGAAACTGATTAGCTCCAGGAATTCGTTTGTCCGCAGTACTTTATTCCAACAGACTTCATAAAAATAATCCTAACTCCCGCACTCCTTCACTGATATTAGGACGAAGGGTTTGTTTTGGTATTTCTGCTGCCATTTGGATACCGCAGAAAGGCATTTTATGGGTCAAGGCAGTGTATTACAAGGGCTCCCTGTAATAAAGAGAGCTCTGGAAAATGTAAACACAAACACTAAGAAAATGTAAGCGAACACATGGACACAAATGCAATGCTTTGACTATACCTCCTTCCCTGTGTCCCACTGCTTTTCTCCATTTTTAATTATAGGTTGGTATTTTAGGGGGAAAATCACAAATCTTTTGCAAAGCTGACAACATGGCTGAATACTTGTGTTTGTCCTGCTGGGCACAGATTAACCTTTAACATATGAAGAACAAAAAAATAAGTTTTGGGTTGCACAGCCAAGAAGTATTCTGTAGCGCAGTCATGATGGTATCAAATTGCAATCCAAAAGGTAACTGAGGTGGCTCCAGTGCTCGAGATCTCTCTGGAACAGAACCACAATCATCTGCCAAGTTGCCTTGTAAGGGATATCACAACAGCCCTGAGCCTCCACAAGCCCTGATTTAAATATAATCAGGAGAAGGTGGAGGGCTTTCCCCCCCCGGCAAAGATCACCTTACAACTGGGAGAGGAAAAAATAAAAAAAGAAAGAAAAAAAGGACAAGACAGACAGGCTTGTTGTTACAGCTCTCAAACCGGTGTCAGGAAGAGCTCCCCAGGCCCAGGTCTTGCTTGGGAGTGCTGCATGATCTTTGGCAAAAGGTGCTATTGCCTCATTTCTCCCTGCGCGAGAGGGCTGGCGTCCCAGCCCTGGCGTGATACAGCTGGCAGCAGTAACGGTGGCCTTCATATGCACGGTGAAGAATGTCACCAGCACGAAGACAGCAGAATCGGGAGGCACCTCTTGGCCACGTGCAGACCCTTGTACCCACAGGTATCTGTGTATACAACTGTTGCACAGTCAAACTGCAGCAATACAACTGCGCAGAGCCTTCTGCCGGGAGGATCTTGACCTGCACCTGGGCTGCCTGGCTGCCAAGCACAAACTCCCAGGAGCATGAGTTGTTACTCTTAATGCACCCTTCTGCTGCTGTTCCCTGCATTCAATATGCTAAATAAAATTAAACACATTGCATTTCCTGCAAAAATAAACGAATGAGGAATGACAGCACACACACAAAAAAAAGGCAGGGCCCAAGCGTTGGTGGATCTGTAAGTATCACTGTGAGGGCAAAACAGTTGCAGGAGAAGAACACTGAAAATAACGGGACTCCACCGTAAAAACAATATGCTCACTCAAAAACTCTCAAGAATCCTCCCTAGCCAGTCGCACTGTACTCAGGGCTGTACAGCCACATCACGCTAAAAGGTCTATGAAGATCAAGATCAAAATATACCCTGCTCTTACACCTTACACCCGCCTCTGGCAAACGTGACACTGAGGGCACACAGCAGACTGAGCAGGACCAGCGAGACACGCAATAGTTCAGAATGACACCCTCTTTGTCTCCTTTCGTCTGTGACACAGTCACATGGAACTTTTTTTTTTTTTTTTTTTAATTCAAGTGGTTTTTAGCGAGTTCTTTCAGGGAGTTATTCTTGGTTTGTATACTGTTTGCGAGCCACGTGGATGCGTTACTTGTACCATGGGGCATGGTTCCCATCCCTTCTGTTCTATAATTAATGACTGAAGTGCTAAAGTTTCCTGCTTGCGAGTAACGCACACAATGGTATTTCAAGTTTTTACACCCACTGGCTACAATTGTAAAACTACTTCTAGTAGCTGTATACATCAGTCTTGAATTTACCTTTTTATAATTACTTCCACAAGTGTTCACTGAAAGACATTTTTACTAATGGACACTAAATAAAACAAACCTAAGAATAAGCACATTCATTTAAATATTCAAAGGCATTTTGTCTATTTTGCAGGAAAGGTTGATGCAGTAAGCAATTCTGTCCGTGCTTCACAGCTGCCGTTATAAATGCTGCTGTTCTTATCATTCATTATGTAGCACTACTGCTACAAATAATAGAGCCAATTCTTATTTTAATGATTATTAATATGCTTAGTTGTAATGCAGCAGTACTTTGTGGCAACTTTCCAAGGAAGAGGATTCAATTCTCCTAGGCACTGCGCATCCATCCAAGGAGAAACCAAGCTCCTGCTCAGGGGGACATCAACAGCAGCTTTGGGTTGCTGCTGCCCTTTCTCCCTGATGTCTCAAATATCTAAAACTAAATAGCAGGAGAATTTGGAAAATCCACACTAGCAAGAGCGGCTTCTAACCCTGTGAAACTCCCCATCTTATCCTGACAGTTCTCAGCACAGAAATTACAATAAAACACCAACAGTCTTTCCGACACTCAGAGAGGATATAAAATACAGTTGCAAGAGAACAGCAGTCACTAGCCCGGGCACTGCTGCCTGAAGTACACGTGGGGCCTGACCGACACTACTGCCTCGCAGCATAAGCATATACTGAGTAGGTGAACAGTTCTACAGAACAGAACTAGGTGCAAAAACGAGACGCCAGTTTAGCACAATTTCCTCTCTGCTGTACTACCTATGCGGTGGACCATGCTGCCCTGCAGGTGAAGTAGGCAGGGATTTGTCGAGGAACTTTTCACAGAGATGTGTTGTGGATTTGTTTCCACGTCCGTAACTCAAACACCTGAAATGGGGAAGGGAAGGACGTGCCACAGGTAAGTCCCCAGAGCTGTCACACGTACCTTTCTCTCCCCAGCCAAACTCAGGGCTGTGGATTCCACCATAAGATGAAGTTTTTCAGTACTGAATGCTACAACGCTGAGCAGCACAGTGCTCGGGTCCCTTTTGGCACGTGGACAGAAGTGATTCAGGAACCACAGACCCACAGGCAACTGGACGATACCGAGAGTTTTACACTGACATTTAAATACACAGCTCTGTGATCTCTCCCCCGCTGCTCTCTATTCCTGTCTCCAGCAGTTATGAACCTCTTCGCCTTGGTGATGAAAAGGCTAAAGAAAGGCAATTTCTTAAATGTGACTCATTTTCTTTTAGCCAATTAAGGCATACGTTTGCATTTTTAAGAGCAAATATACACACAAAGTAAGAAAAAGATGAACCCAATTTACTAACCACACATACTGAAAAATCACCTTATCGCAAGAACCAGGATGACTCAGAAAACAAATGTAAATAGCTTCTGTGATTTAGCGCTGACTGACACCCAATGTATTAAAATAAATTGCCCATAATTTCTCACAAGCTCCATGCTAATGCACTCCATAAAACGTCAGTGAAAACGCAGCAGTGCATAACTATCTAGAGGCTTCACTTGGTGGCAAATAATACAATGAATTGTCCTCTGACCAGGACAGGGAAAGGAAGTCAATCTGCATCTCCAGCCTTTTGGGGAATGTTCCAGGTTTGTAAAGCATGAGTCAGCAGCATTGCTGCTATGGAGGACTTTTCCCTAGCACACTACCGGCAATAGTCTCTTCTGGCTTTCCCAGCTTTGGTACGCCAGCTTAAGCGTCCATCAGGAAACAGCCCCCTTTTGTATGAAATGGGACAGGTGAATTTATTGCCATTTATTCATTATCATGTTAAAAGCCATCGCAGACCTGTATGATCACAATATAATTTTACACAGCAAAGAGTTCCACAGGAAGAAAGAATTAAGTTGATGGGTGAAGGCAGGAGAAATCCAGGATTTTACTAAGTGTACTCTAACCTTTTTATTGGTACTGCTACTACAGTAATACCACAACCCCCTTTGTTACTGCAGCCAAGACAAAAGCCACCATACTAAGTCTCATGACCAAATCTTGCACATATGCAGCTTCCTCTAACCAAGTATCTCAATCATTTTGAGAAGCTGATGAATACCCCTAGTGAGGAATACATTGGCACCTCTTTGTCTGTTTTACAGACAAAGAAAATAAGGAAGAAGGGGAGGACAGACATGAACCTGGCAGCTTGCAGCCCTTCACAGGAACTACAGGCCTGCACCTAATCACTTTTTCCTCCAGTTGAGGCCAGGTGAACTGAGCTCCTGGTAAAGTTGCATTTCTGCACTTTGATGGTTATTTTCTTGACAGGTTATACAGGGTCCTTCCTAAAGTCACTAAACCAAACTTCTGCTGTCTAACGGTCCCTAACTCTTAACATTTAAACATGGCTTGACAAAGAGTAAAGGGCAGAAATGTAGTTTCTTCAGGAAATGAACAACAAAGCAGAAGTAAGGCCTCCCTTCCCCCAAATGAAGAAAATGCTGGCATACCCTCACCACTTGCTGCCTCTGATCTTCCAGCCAGGCAGTACATGCCCACGATGGCCAGCCAGCACCCTGGAGCAGCTCTAGCGCATGCCGGGTCCTGCCCAGGTGACAGCACAGGGCCACAGAGAAACTGGGGTACTCTGGATCACAGGTAAGGGAAGATGTGGTAGGGGAGAAGGGGCACAAAAGATGTAAACTCATAGGAAAACAACTTTCATCAGGACCATGATAGATTAGCTCCAGTCTTGCCCACAGAAAAAACAGTGAGTCCATTCACTAATTTCAGCCTGCTTTGGTGCAGAAGCAGAGATAACCGTCTTCCTACAAGTCACATGAAAACAGGCATCCAAGTAGAAGAGACAGACCCTGCAAATGACCCTCCTCGATGTCCCAACTGAAAGGAAAGTCATAACATAGGACCCTTATTTGCCACTGAAAAATTTGCCTTAGGAGTCTCTCTAATCAGTAAAACAGCAGGAAAATCTTCACTGAGAATTCTTTGTCAAGCACAAGACATAAATCAGCCAGAAAATCAGCACCATTGATTCTGATGCTCAAAACAATACTTGTTTCATATAATCATAGGACAAGACAATGCTAACACTGGTGATCTAACCCTAACCCTAGTAAATAAACTCAGCATGTTGAGACCCAGCCTAGAACAGCTGTAAAGCAAAACGCCTCCTTACCTCCATCGCACAGGCTAAGAGAGGACCATCTAACACTTGGAGTTAAAAAAAAAGGAAGACGATCTCAGGACAGAGGCAGATATGGGGGCCCAAGCTCACTCCTGACGCTGCTCCCCGCAAAAGAGCCCTGGGAATGAACTGATGCTACGCGTTCCTTCTGAATGCCTGTGGCGCATTTGGTCACCATGTCATTTGTTTAAAGGAAGGTGAGTGCCAAACATCACGTCATTTGGGTGCATGCCCTGCGTGGATTACAGTCCACAAACTGTAACCCAACACACCTCATTGCCACTGCACACTCTGGCTTCTGTTGCCTTTTTGTATCAGCTAACAAAATGTTTTTCTTTTAATATTCCAAGTCATCCTATGCTACACCCCTGTGGCCACAGGATTTTTAAATCCTGTCAATCTAGAATTAATTCTCTCCTTACAGAGTAAGTGCCCCTTACCTCTACTTCAAGAAAATTATACTGTTTGAAATAATCTCCATTTTTGCCAAGATAACATCTCATTTTCTTCTTTGCAGCTGGAAGGAACAATCTGTAACGTGAATCTTAAAATCCCAGATCAAAGGAAGAGGTTAAAATTACTAATAAATCAGAGGTGTAAGAAATCTCCATGTATCCTTTATTTAAAAAACAAAACAAACAAACAAAAAAAAGAGTCTCCTCATCAACTCTGATTTATTAATAAATAGCTGACACCCTTTCTTTGTTTTTAGGAGACCATAGAGGACTGATAAGATGCTGTTCACAGGAGATAAGAGATATTTCCATAGGACATGAAAACCATGTATCCAAGGGGACCATGTAGCCAACAAATTTGACTCATTATCCACAGATACTGTAAAAACTAGGCAGTTCTAATCGTTTGCTAACAATGCCATCACTTCCATTTGTGAGAGATCCTTCCTTTCCCCTTCTCCAATGCTGCAGCAAAATCTTGGATTTTGACATCAAGCCCAGCAAGCAGCGTTAGTCCTTGAGACAGAGTTTGCAAAACATTAATGAAATCAGAATGAGACTGCAGTTTGGCTTGTTGCCCTTGGGTAATGGAAGTGAAATTAAAAGTAGATGGAAGAGAAGGGACTTGCTCATAGCTAAAAACAGATCGCTGAATGCATTTTTTCAAGAATTAAACCATTTTGTACACTATTTACTTCAGGTTTTTCTATTTCAATGAGTCTAGTGATAATTGATACCAGGAGGAAATAGTATTAAAAGCAACTAAGAAAAACTAACAAGTAAAGCATTCCTTTGAAGAATTTTATTTAGCCAGGAAAACCTATTAGGTAAGAAGCCTCCTGCCAAAGACAGAAAAAATAGAAGGGCCAAGAGAACAGCAAGATGTGTAGAAGAGGAAAATGAGGACTAGAATTGTACATAAGAAAAAACAGGAGAGAGAATATCCTGAAAAATTCACAAATGCTTCCCCCCAGGAAACAGCATCTATCAATCATCCCTAGCAATTTATTGCAATGAAATTGATTATTCACCACATTTCAGAGGGATGCATTGCTGCTAGTGCTGGCCCATATCCTTGCCAGCACTGAAGTCCTGGCTTGGGGTTGCTGCCTGTCTGGGGACCCAAACTGGACATTTCAGGAGATCAGGCTTTCTCACAGAGTTATCATTATTCCTCATTTACCCAGGCTAGAAACATAACTGCCTCTCCTGAAGAATTTCTCACCTTTTTTGTTCTGGCTTTCAAAAGGCACCCTGAAATTTCAGACTAAAGACAGGCAGATTTTGATTGCTGTCCTACAGATACACATATTCCCTCCAGGTCTAAACACAGAACTAAGAAGTGTGATCAGCTATAGGACACCTGGGAAGAACAACAGATGATAAAGTCTGGTTTGGAAGGTATTGGGTGAGAACTGGCACCTGAGAAGTTAATGTGAGATGGATATACCTTTGCCTCTCTCCATCAAGGTGGAGGGAGCAGATTTTCAATCCTGCCTAGATTGATTTTTTTTTTTTTTTAAAAAAGGGCACAGTCCCCACTGTAAATCCATGAGATCTGTATTCCTTAACCACTTGACACATCTGAAAGTTCAATACACAGAAAGTCACTTAATGTTTTTTATTCTGCAGGGTTTTATCTCACCATTTCCTTTACAGCATCAAGGGGTTAAAGCAACCAAAGCCAAAAGGTATTAGGGGGAAGAGGATAATAAACTACTACTCTTGGGAACTAGCAGTGACAGTGTCAGAAAACCTAGTGTGTTTGCTTCATTTTGATATGTAGAAATAATTTCTGAAGTGCCAGTGATGTATCAAAAAGCCATCGGACAGACGTTCTTCCAGCACTGCCCCACCCTGCCAGGCTACTGAAACGCCGTGCGTAAAAACCCCGAGCTGAGACACATGCGATTTTTGGCAGCAGTGAACGGGTTAAAAGAAGTTTCCCTCCTCCATGAAAGCAAGTACAAAACCACCACTATGCTTTCTGCTGTGTGCTGTGATAGATTGTACCTGCTCTGAGCAAGCCAGTGAGTTTAACCCTGTTCTTGCTGATGCCAAAATCGGTATTAAGACGACCCCACGTCTGATATGACTGGAGGT
This sequence comes from Scopus umbretta, assembly GCA_013400535.1. Taxonomy (NCBI): domain Eukaryota; kingdom Metazoa; phylum Chordata; class Aves; order Pelecaniformes; family Scopidae; genus Scopus; species Scopus umbretta. The sequence goes on along the minus strand of VZTL01052370.1, from coordinate 22,833 downwards.
AGTTCTCCACCCTCACTATACTAACCCAAGACAATAGACAAGCACTCAGCTTTGCATCTCGCCCTTTGGTAGCTGCAGCTGAAAGGACTAATTAAATAGCTAGAGCATATGTGTACACATCAAAAATAACTTTACAGTACCTGCCTAAACAATACGAAAATCTATGCAAAACTGCAACAAAACATAGTTTGACAAGAAGAATAACAACTGTTGTTTAAATAAATAAAAAAAAGAACAGCCCACACCCTGTATCAGATTGATTCCTACATTCTCAAAATCACATTCAAATACAGAGGTGTCCTACCTTTTCGATCTGTGAACAAGCAGATTCCAATCAGTGAGTCACGTCCAAGACTATATGCTGGAGAATCTGCTAATATAAAACAAAGGTGGGGTAAAAAAACCCTGAAAATACTTAATTTTTGCTGAAAAACAGTTTTCAGCTATGAGAAAAGTTTTTTTCTATTATACAAAGACATAGATGTATAAACATATTCATACAAGTCTGCATGTATGAAGGTGTGTGCATATAATATACATTATTACACATCAAATATATTTATAAACAAAACCACAGAAGTTTATTATCTATACATTTTAATTCATCCAGTGTGCACCTGGAATTCAATCTACAGCAGACCATATCCATAAAGCTACAGCATAAAGATATAACTCTTTCAAATCCTAAACAAGCAAACAAAGCTGACATTTTTAAAAGAAAATCATTACCAGCTCATACGCTGCCATACCACAAAAGCCTATCCTTAAATAACTGCTGCATAATCATTCTCCTGGAGTGTTGTTATCCATCGGCTCGCTGCCTATCTCCAGACAGACGCAGTCTGCAAGCCACCAGCTTGTATCTACCATGTGTAAGTCGGAAAAAGGAAAACTGCAAATTAGAAGAAGTCCCCGCAGTGGTGAAAAGGAAAAGAGGGTGAGTGGGAGAGGAAGAGGGAGTTCACTGGCCACAGAAATTTCGAGAATGATGACAAACCAGCCGGCTCCGCCATCATCCACTTACAATAGGATGCTGCACCTCGCGGCTGCTGAAGCAGTTTGTCAAGGGGGTGCTGGTATCACATGCCTGACAGGCATTTTAATTGCATCCAACCAAGTGTGTCCCCAGGAATCGGGCCTTTAATCCCATGAATATCATCAACTGGTTTCTTTTGTGCTGCTGCCAAACACACACAGGCACGCACTGCACACAGGCAGCAGCGCACCCAGTTTCCACTGCGATGCCAATCCAAATCCTAAACAGGTTTTACGGACGGTACACGCTGAAAAGGAGGTCTTGAGGGATTTAGTATTTTCTGCATTACGGATTAGGAGGGCGATTCGCTCTCCCCCTTTATTTTTCTATCTAGTGCTTCTGTTTACGTGTTGGAACCAGCTCATCTATGCTGTTATTTGAGCCTTGCATTTGCTTATTCACACCAGCGGGAAATAAAACCAGGGAAAATGCAGAAGTGCTGCAGGACTGTAGGGATGAGCAGGGACCCTTCAGGACTAATACAACAGAGGAACAGGGCTCCCTGCACGGTTCAGCTCGCGAATGAGTTGCTGTGCGGGGTCCAGTTTTACCGCCACTACTCAGCCATCATATCTGCCTTGATCTCGCCTCCCTATTCCAAGGCTTTCTCCAGAACAATGGTAATCTGAGTAGGACAAGGGACCTGTGAACTGGGAACTCACCCAGTGTTTTGGGAGGAGACATGGCACAACTGGGGAGGGGCAGCAGAGAAAAGGTAGAGGAACATGAGGGATTTTTTTTTTTTTTTTTAAAGAGAGTGAGAAAAAGTTGGAAGATGAACTGGTTTGTTTTCAAGCACTCTAAGTTTGTAATGAAACAGCATAAGCAGCAAAGGAGCAGTCAAGAGAAACCTACGAGCCCAACTACACTCTTAGGGGCTGAAAACAAGCTTAAATTTCTCTGCAGTCAGGATACACAAGCCAACTAGATCCATTTCCCAACAGCAAGCTGGTGTTTCTCAGTCCCTGTGACAGCAGAGCCCTTGAGAGGGAAGGATGTCAACAGGAGAAGGAAAAATCTCCCTACCACAAAGTTTGGGAGAGGTCCAACAAACCCCATTTACCTTTGAGAAGGCAAGGGGCTTGCAGGAAGAAGTAACAAATCTCCCATGGATTTCCAGGGCTTCTCTCCCCAAATTTTGGGGGTAAAGGGCTGCAAAGGGAATAAATTCCCTTCTGCCTTCCCCCACAACCATGACAAGATGACTTTTCACACATCCATCAAACTTTGCATCAACCAGAAGTTCCACCCTCATTGCTATAAACAGATCCTAGTGCCTTAAAAGCATCTGTCCTGACCTGACAGTTTTCCCCCACTCTCTAAAACACCACAGCAGTGAGGAGGACGAGGAAATGGAGGAAGGTAGCCACCAAAGACAGCCTGTATGGGACAAGGATGATGGTGGAACAGGTATTGTATGGCAGCAAAAAGGCCTTCAGAAGGAACTGAAAAAAACGAGCAAAAGCAGCACTAGCGCAATTCTTAGACCTTTCCTCCGAGAAAACCTCCTGTGACTCATTGGAAGGGGTGCCTGCTGCTGCCAAACCTCCCACTGCAGAGCTCATCCTCTCCAGAAACCAAGGAAACTCTAATCCTGCCCTCGTCTTCCTCAGCTCCACCATTTAACAGTTGGTGCTTGTTCACGGCATTGCTATGATCCCTCCCCTCACTTTTACAGCTCCCCTCCACCAGCCACTCTTCCCCCAAAGCAACCAGGAGCTCTGGGAGGTCCCAGAAACAATACCATAGAGTTGGGATGGTGGACGGGTAGCAAGAAGTCCTGAAAACTGTCCTGTAATTTCTCTCCCGACTCCTGATGGAGTTCATGTGGTTCACAAGGGACTGATAGATATTGCCAGGCTGCGTCCTACACGCTGGAGCCCATGGCTTAATCTTCAACCAGCAATACAAATTGCCTTCACTCTGCCCATGCAAGCATTTCCAAGGACCCACTCTGCCAAAACAGCCCATGCAAATGGTTTCATCATAAGATACTGCAACTAAGAGACAATCTTAATAATCAAGTTTGTTCTGGCCACCCTGAAATACGTCTTTTTGTATTCCTATAAAAGCATTTCGGACAAGACAAAAGGCACAGAAGGAGACAGGAATGAATGGCCCAATACGGGTAGATGCTAGAACACAGAGAACACTCAGCCCTGTCTGAGATTTAACCTCGTGTTTTCCTGGCTCAGCCAGGAAAGCAGGATCAGCCACAAAACAAACTCATCACACAGAATTAATGCACCCCAGCACAATGAACAGGAACATTTGTGAGCAAAACCACAACATTACAAACCTTAGTAAGTTGACAAGTCAAGGTCCTAGAAATATTGAAATTATGAATTCATGCTACATAGCATGCATTTTCAGCATCGTACCTCTCAAAAGAAATAAAGACATTTATAGTCTCAGTAGAAGGAGGTGGTGAGACTGTGACTGAATCCTGGTCTAAACTCTAAAAGATTTTTCATGTTCAGGTGGGTTTTCCTCTTTAATTCTGGCATTCATGCAAGACTGCACTCAGTTTCTCAGTTCCTACTGAGTTTGTACTGTAGGAGAGCTTAGATAATCCAGCTGCATTTGGGGTCCCCCTGTGCAAGGTGCTGGGCAAAGCAGGAGAGAGCTTCTATTATAACAGATTACTTGGAAGAACCAAAACACAAAAGGGGGTTGCGGTAGCATTCTCCTCATTTTCAGGATAATGAAAAAAAGAACAATTAAGGGGCTTGGGCTTGCCTAAGATCATACACAACCTCTGTTACCAAGCCAAGCCGGAAGGCCTTCCCAGAACATCAGCTAAGACCTTTCTACCCAAATCACTGCTGAAGTCTTGCAACCAGCCTTTAACAAAGGACTTGGGGGTTGGTTGCTTCTTTTATAGCAAAGACTGGGTGAACATTTTATGCAATGCCTAAAATAGCATCCAGTATCATCAGTGATGTAGATTAAGAGGAATAACTCTACTGAACAGAAACTGCACCACTCTGGTTTTTACAGCCCTGGAACAGGGAAGTTTCTTTTTATTCACTATTGTCTTACCACTTATGACAGTGCTGGGGGGGATGGCTGCCTGCTGGAGAGGCTGGGAGGAGATGGATGCTTCACCAGACTCTGTAAATATTGCCTGTTCTTCTGCAGTAGTAATAAAGATCAGACTATCCTATTTTACCAGCTATTCGAGGGACAACCTTGGTTTTCTTCTGTTCCCCCCCTGAGGGGGGAAAAACACAATAGAAGGGCATTAATTAAGTCTGGAAAAACACATGCTGTATAGCACACTAGCTCGTTCACTAGGGCTACCCAGTGAGGAAGGCTGAGGCTGGAGTTGCCATCTGTATCTCTATGGTTACTGGTAACAGAGAGGATGAAGGGTGAGGAGGAGTTAGGAAAAGCTGCAGGCTGAGTTAGCAGCTTCTGTGGGTGACAAAGTGCAAAGGATTGCAAGGCACATTAGAAAGTTTCAGGATGCAGGGGGGTCCTGGTTTTGTTTTTAGTCATGTGTCGTCCCCCCACAAAGAACGACTGTGCAAGGGCTGATCAACCCACCTCAGCAGCCAGCCCCTCCAGAGCCTTTTCGATTGCGCTATTTCCTTTAGGTCAGCAGTGCCCCCAGCTTCATATCCACAGCAGATTTCAACACCTTTACAGGACTTACCATCCATACAAAGGCATCCCTTCACGCTGAATACCACAGTCAGCTCTCTTGCACCCATTAACCCACCAGCTGACACAACGTGGGCTTCTGTGCAGCATGTTATGTAAACAAGCCTTCAAAACCCAGGCAAATTATGTCCTCTCCTTCCTCTATCTCAGCTTATTTGTTCTAAACCTGTCAGACACATTTTCAGGCATGATCTCTCTTTTGTGAATCCAAGCTGACTTTCCTCAACTAAATAATAGATATGAGGAATACCTAGGAAGGGATCTATTTCCATTGCGCTCTGTGCCAGCATGTCACTGAAATCAAGCTGGAAGATGTAGGATATTCAAATCCTCCCAGGCCTGCTTTACAAAACAACCAATTCTGCACAGAACCCTTTGAAGCTACCAGATAAATGTATTCTTGGGTTTTCTTAGGAAATCCTTGGTTTCTAGCTTAGAAACCAGTGAGGACAAAAGAATAAGAAAGCAAGATTCATGAAAGGTGTTTGTTAGCCCCCAAACTTTGTATGTATTGGTGGTATAGTCACTAGTAACAGCTGCAATGCAAGCTTTTGTATAACAGCCCCATAATAAACCATCACCTCTGCCCTGGGTGCTGCATGTGGAGGGGAACAGCCCAGTCTCACTGCTCATTCAGCCTGCTCTTTCTGGGGTGCTAGTGTCAGCGACAGCTGGGCAAAACACCCCAAGCTAAAAACCAATCCACAAAGGAAATGCAAAAAGTGAATGTATGAGGTTTAACAAGGCCAAGTGCCGGGTCCTGAACTTGGGTCACAACAACCCCATGCAACGCTACAGGCTTGGGGAAGAGTGGCTGGAAAGCTGCCTGGCGGAAAAGGACCTGGGGGTGCTGGTCGATGGCCAGTTGAACATGAGCCAGCAGTGTGCCCAGGTGGCCAAGAAGGCCAACAGCATCCTGGCTTGTATCAGGAAGAGTGTGGCCAGCAGGAGTAGGGAAATGATTGTGCCCCTGTACTCAGCACTGGTGAGGCCGCACCTCGAATACTGTGTTCAGTTTTGGGCCCCTCACTACAAGAAGGACATGGAGGTGCTGGAGCGTGTCCAGAGAAGGGCAACAATGCTGGTGAAGGATCTGGAGAACAAGTCTTATGAGGAGCGGCTGAGGCAACTGGGGTTGTTTAGTCTGGAGAAGAGAAGGCTGAGTGGAGACCTTATCGCTCTCTACAACTTCCTGACAGGAGGGTGTACTGAGGAGGGTGTTGGCCTCTTTGCCCAAGTAGCTAGCAATAGGACGAGGGGTAATGGCCTTAAGTTGCATCAGAGGAGGTTTAGATTGGATATTGGGAAAAAATTTCTTTACTGCAGGAGTGGTGAGGCATTGGAACCGGCTGCCCAGGCAGGTGGTGGAGTCACCATCCCTGGAGGTGTTCAAAAAACGTGTGGATGTGGCACTTTGAGACATGGTTTAGTAGTCATGGTGTTGTTGGGTTGATGGTTGGACTAGATGATCTCTGAGGTCTTTTCCAACCTTAATGATTCTATGATTCTATGAAGAGATAAGTGAGTAGTCACACCCCAAATTTTGACAGGGCAGAAGAAAACCTCCGTCTCCGAGAGCCACTGAAACATCACAAAACTTATCTGATGTTTCCTCACCGGCACAGCCCGCAAATGCCTTGTCACCAACACATTGGACCTAGTGATTTCCCCACTGCCCCTGGAAGACAATTTCTCCTTTCAGTTGGTTCCCTGAGCCTGCAATATCTGAAATAACTGGTAGCACCAACACTCCTGCAAAAACCAATGCCACTTGCAAGTGTCACAACTTTCCACAAAACCAGATTGCTGAACTGCACACATCCACAAGCACAATGTCTTCAGAGGCTGCGAGACAGACCTGTGCAGTCAACATTGCGTTATTAGGAGGCTCAAAGATTATACAAGGTAACACAAAGCTCCTCTCTGACAGTCCTGAACCACTGGAGTGTCTACAATAGACTCATTACTGTTTTTAACACGTAGGTCAAAGAGGTGGGTTTATTCTCCTTTCCCATTTTTATTTCATCTTTAATTCCACCTCCTGCAGGGAGCTAAAGTGCATAGTTTTGCATTACCACATAAAGTAGTAGCTACAGTGTTATAGCCACAACAAGCTAAGGTCATAATGGAAGGCAAGTTTTCAGGGAATAGTATTTGCTCTTATCAGAGTGGTGCGGGTGCACACAGCAGTCAAAACACAAATGATAACTAATCCTCTGGTCCACCTAAAGATACCATTTTTCCTACAAATCCTCCCTTGCACACCAACAAGAGATGGAGGCAGCTCCCATGGCCACCACAAGCACTGAGACCTGTGAGGGACTCAGGATTCACAACTGCCCCCGAGATAAATGGGATGATGAGGTTTGGTCAGTCTCTCAGAAACTGAGTTTTTCTGAATGAAAATTAAGACGTAAGGGTGTCAGAAAAAGGCAAAGATAAACTGACAGCTAAACACAATTCTTGTGGTGTTGCCTTGACTGTTACGAGGTAACAACCGCTTCTTGTAATTCCAGTTCTGAAAATTCCCCTGCCACTACCTGGCTCTTTGCTCCAAAGCCTCCTCCCAGCTCTCTTCCAAATGCTGCTTCATTCTCACTGGTCCTGTTCCATCTGCTTCCTACTCTTCCCCTTTCGCTTCCATCACTGCCCTCTCTTCTTCATGCATCCTTCCTGTACCTCCGCCTAACAATCCTTGCCTCCCCCAACAGGTCACAGGACACAGAAACGTCAAAAGCCTGTTCTGCAGCGTGTGCTGCATGCCGTCTGTTGAGCGCTGTGTTACTTACTCTGCTTGCCTGTGTTAGTCCTTCCTCTGCAGCTTGATCCTGTCTTTGGGGGCAATTCTGCCCTTCGCTCTCTGCTTGCACAGGGAAGTGATTGCCCAACACACCCACGTAAATTCCTGCTTCAGAGAGATGCTTAAACCAGGCTCCTAAAGCTGTAGGATCCAAACCCACCAGTTAACACTGAAAACCATGGTCAGCTTTCCCGTTACACCTCTGCCTAGACTGAGAGACACTCCTGAGAGCATGCAACGGTTGGTACCATCCAGTTCAACCCCAGCCTTAACCTTAACTTTGCCACAGCTGCTCTGGTAGCCCTCGAGTACACACAGCCCTTTTCCCGGTGGGTGTCCACATGAAAGCCTGTCACGCCATGTGCATCTTAGAGGCACACTGAGTGTTTCTCAATCCTGTCACGTGGCTTATGACTAAGAAAATACTGCAGATACAAACTCTACCACTTCTGCTTATCTCTTCTCTCTCCTGGCCTACCAGTGCTGTGACGAATCAAGACAAAAAACGTGCTTACAGTAAAATATCACAGCTACTGTGACAGAATTTATTCAAATATCAGTTTGTACTTCACTTAACCATGTAACCTAATGTGTTTCAATTAACTGCCATGTCATACCTCACCACAGAAGCTTTAGTTATTTTTCGGTATAAAATTCGTAAATAAAATATTTTAAATTCATGAATCATTTGTTGAATCAGATTTTGCATGACCTGCAATTGAAATATAAACTCTGAGCTGGCATGGCCTTAAACATATATTAAGCAATAACTGCAATGTAAAATACACAAATGTATCCATTTTGCCTAATCATAGAATTTGGACAGTATTTCAATTTAAATCCCATTTATATTTAGGACAACGCGTAAGCAGACATTTAAGTTCTGTTTCAGTCAGTGGGACATTGGCACATAGTGAAATGTAGTCTTGAAAACAGAGGTTTTCCTGAAATGGGTCTGTATCTGTGATCCCTTTCAGGGAAAAGGTATTTGCTCCTAAATTTCTGTAAGTCAATTTAAAGATCAACCTGTTTTCAGAGATATCTGCCCTCGCAGCTAAGTACTGCCTTCCTGAAAGCTGCCATCTAGTTATTTTCTCCCATGTCCATGCTTTCCTTCAAGAAATTAAATAAAAAATAAAATTTAAAAAAAAAAAAATTGGTTAGCCCTAATAGCTCACTGCTTTTCCTCGACAGCAAAACCACCCAGCCAGGCAATAGAAATTGCAGTAACATGTAGTAACATGTAGCAGAATTGGTTTGAACCGCTTCGCACTTAGCAGCGCTTTATGTAACGAAGGCAGTCAGGCAGAAACCCATGGAAGAGCAACCAGCAGCTGAGCCGCGCAGAGGGGAAGCAACGCTTACCCTCGCTGCAGAGGAGAGCTGACAAAAGCTGCCTTACGGGAACGCTGCTGACTAGTCAGCCTGACCCACACGGGCCCAGAGGTGACACCGTGCCAGCATGATGCAACGGCGTATTCCCTCTTCGCGGGGGCATCCAGGTCCTGTGCGTGGAGATGAGCCTGCCCAATAGCTTTCTTCACAGACTGCAGATTTCCAGCAAAACCAACCATAATTAATAGCCACTTTGACCTCTAAGACAAAGCCCAGCTAAAACCACCAGAAAGCCTTTGCTGACTTCAGTGCGTTTGGATCAGAGGTTGCACTTCACACACACACTTGTAGTGCTTCAGATAAAGGCAAAGAGGGCTGGCAGCATGTGCACTGTGGGTTACAGATATCCTCTTTGCAGAGGACCCTGCTGCAAAGGGCTTCTTAATGGATCTTGACTGTTGCATTTACTGTGAAATGAACATAGCAGATACTGCAGGCTAATTCATTAGCTACTTGTGATTGATTCTTGTTTTCATCACCATAAAAGCAGATTTCCTGTGGTTAACATAATGATCCCTATTCCCTCGTTGCTTACACACATTTAAGTCAGCCACAGCTCCACTGAGTCCAGAGCAGTTGCCACATCAAGACTAAAATGGGTTTAACGACTGGAGACTTGGATTGGGTAACTTAAACATAGGTTCCATTCACCCTGGTCTCACAGTGCTGTCCAAAATTATTTTTAAGCTCTTTGTACATGAGAATTACTTCCCTCATCTCTACCAGGTAGTTGCCTCAAGGGTGAAAAGCCGCATCTGTTTAACAGTGCTCAGTTATACTGCCCACGAGCTCAGGATACAAAACAAAGAGTGCCACTTCCAAACGCCATCACCAGGAGACTTTTGGGAAGTGCAACGTGATTACAGTCAAATGTGGTTTATCAGAATGAGATGGAAGACAAGAAAGTCATTAGGCAAAACGGGATTTCGGATAAATGGAGGACCTTGGAACTTACCTGATATACCTCAAGGGATGTGACCTTCTTTCAAGATGAAGTACCACCTTGATCAATGGCATTTTAGATGACAGGCCCAAACAGCGGCACTGCCAGTAAGTTGGGGAACTTCTGCTGTTTCAACAACTGCCATGGGAATTCTTACTACTGTAAGCCATCCAGACACTGGTTTATACTGTATTCAAAGGATGGTACTGTTCAGCAGAGCAGTGACCCCACAGCAACACTAGAGTACTGATGAAAATATGATCTGGAATGAAATGTGGAGAAGGCTGAGGTGAGAATGGAGAGAGAAATTGCCAGTCTCGGCTCCTCAACCATCCTACCATGGTTTATTTGGAAGATTTCCATTCAGATTGACAGGCAACAGAAGAAAGCACAGACAGCTCAAGAGGCAAGAGGTTTACGCTCTGTGCAAGGCTACTGAGATACACAGAACCATACGGGAAAGACAGAAATAAGAATTTAGCAGCTTTAAAAACAAACTATACCAGTACAGAGGAAGAATAGTCAGAGACCAATACGACTATGCTAACATTTTAAGAGCCTGAATATTCAAACAAAAAATCATACAAAAACCAGAGACAAACATCACGTAACTAAGGAAAAGCAAAAGCACAGGAATACAATCAGAAAAAAAAGCTAAGGAACAAAATGAATTACAATTAGCAAAGAACATAAAAGGCAACCAAAAAGGATTCAATATGATCTGAAAAGCAGACAGGGCAAGTCACGGTTCAGCAGAGGCACACAGCAAAGATGACGCACAGAAGGGTAGGATGCAACATATTCAACATTTGCCTCAATTTTCACAAGTAAGATCAACTGTGAGCAAATACTGCATGCAATTAGTTTTAAAAAGAAACAGAACCTCGGGTCAGAATAGGAAAAAGCAGCTTAAGAAACACTCAAAACAAGACAGATGTAGTTCAGCGAATTTTGAGAGTCCTTCCTGACTCAAGAAGAGCATTTAAGGTTTCAGAACAGATCCCAGATCAAACATTGCACTCTCTCTTGAAAGGAAGCTGCAGGAAATTACAAACCAGTCAGTTTAACTTCATCCTTGCAAAGATTTTGGAACAAATCAAAAAATGAGCAGTTTACAAGTGCCTACAGGACACGAGCATGACTGAAAAAATACTACTGGCAATAAGTTTGTGAATAACAAATCCCAATAAATTAATCTCATTTCCTCCTGATTTTGTGCTTACAAAATTTGGGTTTGACCCCAAAGTTGGGATGAGCATTTCACACTCAGAAAAGCATGTTCAAAAACTAAGATCATTGCAGCATACTGCAGAGCATTTCCCAAACCTAAAAGCAGGAAATCAAGAAAGAAAAGGACTGAACAGCATATTGGGAGTCGAGGCCTCAAACACATTAACTAGACAAATCAGGAGTAAGTAGCTAGACAGTAGCTTGGCAGGAAAAGGCTTACTGTGGGCAAAAAAAGACAAATCACAGTTTTATTTATCCTAATGGTGATGCTGTCCCTAAAATACTGGGATAATTATTCCATTTTCTTTGTTGGTGGTGATGTCTCAGCTGGCGAAGTGCCAAACTTTGGAGCTTGCACAGTAAGAAAGATATTGGCAAACCAGGGAGAGTCCAGATATAAGCAAAAGGGAGAGTTTGGGAAAACAGTCTTCTAGTCTTTCTTTGAAAAGCACATGTTTTCAGATAGGTTTCTCTAAAGTACAGAAAACCAAACAGTAATAAAAAAATCTTCCAGAGTATATAATTTGTGAAGATAAAGCAAGCAATTAAATTCTAAATCGGGGGGAGGGGGGTGCAGAGACAGAGACAACAAAAGAGGGCAAAGCAAAGGTGATTTTTTGGTGAGGTATTTTAAAAAAACCCTGCTACTGAAGAAGGTCAAACAATTTATTTATGTATTTATTTTTATAAAAAGAGCACTAAGGACAGTGCCTAAACATGCTGGCATCCTCCTTGGAGTGAATGAGGATCCTGTTGTCCTATCCTAGGGTGCCTGGTTTCTGTAACCATGCAACTGTGCATAGATCAGGCAACTGGTTCAGCCCCCAGCAAAACTCAGCTGGGCCACAGGACTGATTTATACTGCTCTCTCTCCATCCTTCAGTGTGCTTCCCAAGAAGCCAAATCAGCATCATGAGTGCAGAGCATGCCACTGCACCAACATTGTTCCCTCTACACATTTCTAATCCGGGCCAGCCATGGTGCTGGGGACCTCAGCCTAAGCCCCAATCTGCCACTAGGGTTAGTGTATAGAGAGCCACAAATCCTCCAGCTCCAGGGAAACTGGGGCTGGAAAAGGCATGCCAAGGGGAACATGGCACTGCACCAACATTGCTCCCACTACATTAACATGGTCTCTCAGAGGACAAGGCAAGTGTGACAAACCCTGCAGCTCTTCCATGGGAATCCCACCTGCTGCTCCCCTCTTTGCTGCTGGAGCACCTCATCGGGGTGGGGAGGGCGCCAAGGGCCCTTGCCTCTCCCCAGTGCTACTGAGATCTTAAGGTAGTGTCTAGCAGTAAACAGTTTTACTGGGTCAGTGACCTGCCACCCCCAGACTTTCAGCTGGTCCATAGAGTGGGACTGGTTCAGATGAAGGTGTTTGTCCACTTGTTAACATGAAAGCAGAGACTGAAGAACACGGATGCTCCTAGCATTTGCAAGAAGGTTCCCTACCTCTTTGTAAAAGGGCTCAAAAGCAAAGTCAGTCTTTGGGGCACAATGGCTCTTATCTTTGAGCAAAAACCCCAAGCAATGATGCAGAACCTGCAAGCGAAAAACCAGGAGTGCAACACTATTAAAAAAGACCACTGAAGGAATGAAGAGGAGAGAATAAATGGAATAACTAATACACATTTGCTCCAAGGTTCTCTCTGCACCAATTGGCAAAAAGAATACAACTGAATCATTAATAATTGAAGGAACTTGAAGACAAAGGCATTTTCAGCCAACATTAGATAAAGGGATGAAAGAGGGCTGTAATGAGAATTCTGATGATAGTATCATTTGGGGGGGGCTGAGAAGAAGGGGGTTATATTTAAAAGAAATGGTTCCTTTGTAAAACAAGAGCAAGCATTCTCATTACTAATGCAGACAGACACATCTGAAAGACCTTATTCAGCTGATGGTGTCACTGAACCCCCTTTCGGACACAAGCTTTCCACTAACAATACTAAACAAGGATAGGCGACTGCCATAGCAAAATATAAAGTGTCACTTGTTTACATTTTTAGCCTCATAAATCATTAAGAGATTAATATTAACAAGCATCCAGCTTTCTGAGCTGTTTCTTTACCCTGATGATTCTCTGCACGTAGTTGATGGGATATTTAAATGAGCTTAAGCTTTTGTTGCTTTTAGAAGCTGCCCCTGCAGACCAAGTCAAGACCAACATTACTAGCAAAACATACTGGGTATCCCTTCCTTCTTAGGAGCTGAGTCTTGAACAGAGGAATTTCCACCAACACCTTTAAAGGCCATCAGCTACAACTTCAAAAACAGTACAGAAAAGGTCAGACTAAAATTTCCTAGGACGAGGGGAAAAAAAAACAAACACCCAACTCACAACTCTGCATCACCTGCAAAAAGGAACAGTAGCAACCTGTCATGAACCAAAACCTCACACTGTCAGGGTAAGCAACTCCAAATTAATTATTGATATATTCACCCAAAAAGCTATTCTTGCAAACCTTTCCAAGCCCCAGGAATATGGTAGTACAAACCACAAAGGCATTTTCAGAATTATACTATCACATCATCACTCACCACAGTGAAGTCGATAGCCTAGAACCAATCTACTACTCTGCAAGAAGTTAAGACAGAAAATGCGACAGAGCACCACAACATAGCACAACCTGTCTGGAGTCCCACCTGAACCAAAGCCATAAACAGGAGGATGGTGGCCCTCCTGCAGCTGTTCACACCCAGAGGACTTCTTCCCAGCTCCACACAAAGACTGCATTTGCTGGTCTACCAGCTTTGCTCAAGTCACCTTTTGCTGTCCTCTGAATATCCCCACTGCAATCAGCAGGACAACTGGAGCTGTAACAGTTAGTCGACCCATGCAAATGTGGCAGGACAGACCCTACAGAGCCTGTTCTTGGCTGTACTCTGCAGGTACAAGCATGGAGCCACAGAATGGACAGAATCCAGTTTATGAGGACAGTGGGGCTTTTTTTGCATTATCTTCTTTCAGCTGCTGGGGATCTCTAACATGTAGACTCACTTTTGTAACTCCTGGCTTTTAGGCACTGTTATTTTCTTCAGTCTCCCTCGGATCACCTCTCTTTGCAGGTCTTGCTGCAAGCGTGGAAATACTTAGCCTGCTGTGCCATGGCTCAACAGTGTTTCAGTGAGCAGAGAGGGAGCTCCAGGGGCCATTCACCCCATCCACCTTAGCACAAGTCGCCTCCCCTAAAGACACACACTTACCTCCCACAACTGAGCCTTGACTTTAGCTCAGACTAGAAACCGAACCCCAAGACAACTCAAGTATGTTAAACTTGGGATTCACCTCACTTAATAGCAGCCCTTATTCATAGGACTTGCAATTTGCCTAACATTTTGTAGTGCCCTCATTAATCATTTTTAATTGCTTTCCAATTAATGCAAACCAAAAACCTCAGAACTTGGACAACTGGCAACATCATCCTTCAACATTTCATTGCTTACACTCAGATATAAATCTTCTGCCTGACAGAGCTTTCACAGCACAAGAGATTAGTAGAAAAGGAATGGCTTTTCATTATAGGATTTATTCTCTATTCATTGCATATGTGAGGTTTTTAAGGGACAAAATCAGCCTGTATGTTCATTTGGAAACTACCAATCCTGTTTTCAACTTAATGTCTTATTCTTTCCCATTCAGAGACTAAATTTTGAAGAACAGAAAAAGAAATATTTATTGAACTTATTAATAAAGGGAAACCATGAAAAGTCATTAATAAATCATGAACAGCTTTACTAATACAAAAATATAGGGCCATGCCAAAATAACCAGCTTTCACTCATAAAAAAAACAAAACCAAAAACCCAACAGTATGCAAACAAAACACAAGAAACCCACACCTGCTGCAGAGAGTTGCATGTCGAGAGGCAGAAAATTCGCATCTGGTAAGGCTGCCTGAGTCTTTGTTAACTTGTGATATTTCTCCAGCATATTTTTATTCTTTGCTACAAGATGTCATCTGTTAAGGCCATCAAAGGACTGGGAGATCTAGAAAAACTCAGGCTAAATGTTTCTCAAACAGCATCCACTGGTTACACCTGGGTGCTGGAAATCATCTGAGCTTTAATCAATGCTGGGAAGCACACTTTTCTTCCAGCCCTTTTTGTTCCCCCAGCAGATTGTATTTGCTGATACCTCTTGCTGGACTTAGGCTGCTTTCCGGTTGCTGACCCCTGTTAGTCCATCAGGAGGGGGCCCTAAAGAAACCAGCTTTCTCAAAACAGATTTTCTTCTTGCTGCTGTTCCCCGCTCTTACATTCACAGTTCTCTCCTCTGCTCTCTTCTCCGGCCACCTCTGAGGGCAGGGTTCAACATTCCAAAGGCAAGTCACGTAAGGAGCATATGCCAAGGTTCAGTGAAAGACACCCGAAGGATGAAAGGGCTTTCTTTTTCTTACACCTTTTGGAGACACTTAGAGTATCTTCTTCGTAAAAAGACACCTCTACACCTGCCCCATCTACTGACTGTCAAACAGACCAGCTGATTCCTGTCTCCCACCTTTCCCAAATTCCAAAATATTGTTACTCTAGAGTTTAACAGGATCTATCAACCATTAACCACAGTCAAAAGCCGTGAATACTTATTCAAACCTTAAAAAAAAAAAAAAAAAAAGAAATGCATGACCTCATCTTATGCTCTGATTTCTGCTTCCTGAGTCACTACCCAGGTCACACCTGATGGTGGGGAGAAAAACAAGAGCAGCTCTCTCCCCCTGAACCTCAGAAAGCTTTCAGGCTAAGAAAACACAGTCTTCCCCTGAAAGATTTAGGATATTTCTGAAATGTTTCTGTGCTATAAATATAGGAACAAATGTAAATAAATGTAAAATTGGATAAATGTGGAAAACACACTTACATTGCTAGCACTCCATTTCTTCCATCTTTTTTTCCCTTTTTCTTCAACCTATTTGGGGTAATATTGAACAATTCTCTCTGACTCTTTGGCTTCCATCCATCTCTTTCCCCTTTCTGCTGCTGCTTTGCATCTCTATGTTCTCTTCCACTCAATTTCTCATCTTTCTCCATCGTCCATGTCCTCAAGGCCTGTATCAGCTCTGGCACGGCACCTTTCTCACTTTCATTGCTGTGGGCTGTGCCTGCTCTCTGCCCAGGCCCCCGCTGAAGGCCTTGAATCTCCCAGCCCTCCTGAGAACACGGCTTCCACAGCCACATTACACTCCCCCTACATGCTAGATCCCTGGGCACATGCTAAATGTGTGTGCCCAGCCAGGTCATCCTGCACATGGCATAAATGGTCAGTCCCCACCACATCCCAAACCCGCAGAGTGTCCCTGGTGCGTCCTTCACTGCGCTCCTCCACCCGCTGGCTCTCATTCCCCCTCGTCCCCTGCCCCACTTCGTCCTAAGGAGACCAAGTGCCGCTTAATCATCTCACAAAGGTGTCAGGAGGCCCAAGGAATTACTGTTTTGCAATGCATGCCTCAATCCTTAAGTGAAAGCTGTTCAGTACATGTGCTGGATCCCGGTGTCAAGTTGCTTTCAAAAATTCAGTAAGCATGCCATTGGGGCAAGCAAAATGGAGCAGTGTTTTCCTTCCACTTTCCTCACCTAACCTTAAAGACTTTTTCCTTGTCTCTTTCCATCCCCTGGAACAAGGGGGAAACCAAGTGTAGGAGCCTCCCTATATAAAGCTATATTTTAATAAGTATTTAATAAGTATACACACATGCATTGGTTCAGATTGACTCCAGCATATAGCCAAGACAGAAATAACTGAACACTATTTTATTTTGTTATGCCTTGGTAGAAATGATTTTACACTTCAGTAACTGGAAAAACAAGTCACTGTGACCAGCAAATGCCTTCTACCCTGCAACATGCAATCTGATGAGCAGAAGGCAGAGTGTAAAAGGCACTCGAAGCTAAAAGTCTCCTGACAGCATGCCCCTAATATCCATGCACTGAGCAGGTGCTTGCCATATGATAGAGAACTCGAAGAACAAGATAAACTAAAAAGCTTAAGGCTTTTTTTCCTATCTCATTTTATTTTTATTCAACTACCACTCCACATGTTGCTATTTAATTTCTGTGACTCAAGGTTTTGCCCCTTTAAAAGACCAAAAGACTCTCTCGTCCTGAATTAATCTTTCATTCCTGAAAAGCACTGGACTGAATCTCCTTATTTCCCCCTGGGTATACCAAGGGTAGTGACAGCTGATCCCTGCCTGCACTGCCTAGTCAATTATTATTATTTTCTTTCTGAAGTCCACAAAGACTCTTCAGGAGTGAAAGCGCTCTCAGTACGAGGGCACTGTGCAAACACCTGCTAAGAAACAAATGCATGAGGCGTGACAGTGGGTGGGAGGAGAAAAGAGGCTGTAAGGGGCAAAGTAGCTCACTGGAACCAGAGGCAAGAGCTCAGTCCAGCTCCTGCATCTCTGCCCTCACTTCCAGAAACTGGCTAAGAACGCCCAGCTTCTTCCCCACGTCTGACCTTCCTTACCCACTAGCAGGGCAAAAGATCGTTGTATTGTTTACATTTTATCTACACTGCAGCAGCTTGAGGTCTTGGGCCCAAACCAGCCCCAGAGTACTAGGTGCTGCATCCATTTGCACCAAGCTTAGCAGCAGCACTGCAAACAAATGACAGATGGGCAACGCCTGCCAGCTGCAGGACGAGGTGGCATCTCAGGTGGGACCTGTTGATGCGTTTTCAGCTGGCACTGCATGATGTGGGAATCCTTGGAGGACAGCACAGTGGTTTGGCTGCCACAAGGTTCTTCCTTGCACCACCCAATCCACGGGGAGGGGAAGCAGGAAAGAAAGCAAAGAGGATGCAGCTTGAAAATTGGTAGCAAGTACTATATGGACTGGGAATAGGACTAACACACACAAAAAAAAAAAAAACAAACCCAAAACAAACCAAAAAACCCACCACATTCCTGTAAGCAAAGAGCAGTCAGGTCCAAACCACTTCCAGTTCATGCTGACCTTAGCCAGACAAATCTAATGTCTCTAGCAGTCTCTCTAAGTGAAAGACAGCCAAACCACCAGGTCCCTTCAAGCTCTTAAAAACTGAAGACTAGCCCACAGAATTCTTTAAGATAAGAAAAACAGAAAAGAAAAATATATTTTAAAAAAGATAATTCTGTCTTACCTGAAGATTCAGAGAAATGATACTGCACTAAGTGAAGCCCAACCCTACGTGAATGCCCTGCTGAAAGCCTGGTTGCTCTCAGGGAAGAGCCAACCTGAGCAAAGCTTGACCTTAGGGACCAGAGTTTGGGAAGAGAGGGGAGAGGTCCCTCCAGGCAAATCTCTCCCTGGTGAGCTCCCAGCAGGAGCAGAGGCTCCAACAGAAAGGCCTAGCGTTTGCCAACAAGGGCTAGATGGCGCAGAGCAAAGCCCAAGCTGACAAACAGGCTTATTCACTTGCTTGCTGTTTATTATGTATAAGCACGGCACCATCTGCTTTACTATATCGTTTAAAAGGCTGTAGCAGCGAGGAGGAAGGCAGCCTGCCTGTCATCCTCCTGCTGCGGAGCACGGGGTGAGGCAGGCTGCTCTGTGCGGAGGGGAGGCTGCCCCTTCCCCGAGGGCACCCACGCAGGGTGGGAAGGGGCCAGGGTGCTGGGCAGGCAGGGGGGGACAGAGCTGGGGGAAGGGGACCAGGGAACGCCCCAGAACGGCAGAGCACTCTCATCTCACGCGGCCAGGTGACTGGGGGACCCATCGCTGGCCCTGCCAGTGAGGGGGAGCAGGGAGACTGCACAGTCAGGAGGGAAGTGGGATTTGGGGCATGCTCAGGAGAATGCCCCCTCACCCTGGTTGTAACCGGAGCGTTGCCCGAGCAGGACGGTGCTCACCGGCATGCAGCCCTTGGCAGCCAGGCTGCTCCAGCAGCCTTGGCGAGAGGAGGGAACCTGCAGTCCTGCAGCTTTTGCAGGACACAAAACTGCTGCTTCCAGGGCCAATTCTCCTTCTTCTAAAAGGGTCGTTCCTCGGACTGAGGGAAACTACCTTGCTGTCAAAGCACTAAGTAAGATTGAGGCCCAGGTCACTGAAGAAGTTCGTTTACCAATTTCAGAGCTGGGTGGCTTCAAATGATTAGACATGACAATCTTAGAAAGGGCACCTTGAGGTTGCCACCAAACACAACAAAGCTGCAAGCTATGGGACCATTCACCAAACATGTGCACATCTTGTGGTTTTGGGGATCCCAGTATTGGATCAATCACTCATCCCATCCCACCACCGATTACTGCCATTCTCTCCCACACACACACCCAGCCTAAACGATTGGTAAAGCCTCAGTGCAGCTCTGTGGAATCAAATGCTAGAGAACTTCATATATATATATGTATGTATACATATATACACACACCTCCCCCCATATAACTGTGAAACACCCCATCTGCTCACGTTACAACACTTCAAATGCATGCAATTAACTGAACCAAAATAGCATAAGGATCTGGATCAGTCAGTGTCTTTTTCCTGGACTCCCACTATTTCCACCTCTCACCCTAACATATGGAATGCCATATGAATTACTGAATGGATCGTGCTAAAACTGGAGCCTGTATAATCTATTTTTAACACAGATTATGGGGGGATATTGTCAGTCCGTGGTGCAGCATTGTTTGCCTTACAAGCTTGGTCTGTCACTACTTCTGGCAAGCCCCACTTCCAGCGCTGACAACTAATCTCCAAACTCGTAAGTATTTTTCCTCAGTGCTCTGAAATAAAACTCAGTTTCTTTCCGAGTTCCTTGTGGGAACTTTGCAGGAATTGCAGGGCAGGCGAGAGTCAGTGCACCACAGTTCTTCCAGCCTGCTGCTGCCGTTCTGAAGTAGCCACGGGATGCCTAACAAGGATGCCCGGTTTTCACTGTCAAAGCTACCACAGTGTCGTAGGGCTGTTAACCTGAGCTTTCATGAAACGTCATCAAGACACACAAATCTTGTGCTGCCCCAAGAAACAGCTAGAGAAGAGTCTATACATTTTTCGTCCTCTGGTACAAACTGGGAGGGCACAGCTTT
Source organism: Scopus umbretta (assembly GCA_013400535.1). Lineage (NCBI taxonomy): Eukaryota > Metazoa > Chordata > Aves > Pelecaniformes > Scopidae > Scopus > Scopus umbretta. The sequence goes on along the minus strand of VZTL01052370.1, from coordinate 2,755 downwards.
TTCAACCCCTCACTGAAAGCCCCTCTGCCCTAAGGAGCCACACCACCACAGTCAAAGTCTTGGCAGGAGAAATAGTTGGAGCAACCTCGTTTGTTTATATGCTGATAATTAAATCCTGATGCAAAGCTAAGCGGACTCACAGTGACGATCCAGCAGCAGACAGACACAAAAATACAAATCTCTTTACAAGGCCACAGCAAGCTCTAGTAGGCATTTTAAAGCCAAGGCAGGTCAGGTCGGCCAGGCTATTATTAGCTCTGAGTAGCCCATACCTCAGTGTTAGCACACGTTACCTGGAACTGCAATGGTTATCAAGAACTGCATTTTCTCCTACCCCCAAAAATCAATTAAACCATTACCAAACTCATCTTTACAGCCAGCTGCATCATCACCAATGAAGACTCAATCCAAAACCAATGTCAGTTAAAAGGCTTGAGGTGAGGTCATACAGAATTAGAGGGAACATTTGCCAAAAGAAAGTGATTTCTAGACAGTAACTCCTTTCCTTTTAACCTATAGAGACTCATCAGAATCAAGCTCCACTGGAAGCATTTTCTTCCAAAATGAATTTAACAATTCAGAGAAGAGCAACTCACACACATACACAGGACCATGTGGATGCACAGTTTCTAACTGACTCCAGAAATGATGCTCACATTTGCATATTAGATTTTATCTGAGGAAACGCAGGCACTGCCTAGGCAAAACAGGCGGCTGGGACCAATCCAGCATTTCTAGCTCTGGCTGGAGATGAACAAGCCAGTGGTTCACAGAGTTCCCAGCAGTTAGGGAAGGGAAGCTGGGTGCACTGAAGCAGCTTTAAAAGTGTTTAACAAAGCAGAAACTGGAACTGATGTGTCATAAAACACTATCAATTACCATGAAACTGTTACTTCATTTTAATGTACCACAAATCTAAGCCTGCCTCTTCAGGGTACCACCATTTCACAAGCAGAGGCAGCTTAGTGTCTCACACTTAAAATGTTTTTGCATGTTTCCTCTCCCCTCAATGAGAAAGAAATTCCCAGTCACTCCTTCCTGGTTACTCTCTGCAGGACTCTGAAACTGCAGAAATGCTCTCACATCTTGCCCTGGACACTGAAATTTGTTGGCAAGGATGTGACTTCTTGTCTATCTGCAGCAGATCAGGCTTTCCCCCTTTACATAGAAACTCCACCACTCTGCACTACAGACGTTTTATTTCGCGTTCCCTGATGTAATCACAGATCAAAGGATCTGAAGCTTTTTAAAGCAGAGCTAGGATCTGACATGGATTAGGCATCCACGTAAAGGAAGAGAGAGACGTCGTGCTCCCACAAAAGCTGTCTTCTCATTGGACTGGTACAGATAAAAAAGCAGGTTTCTACTCCTCCTTCTCCAGAGGAGGTAGGAATTAAAAGGTATGCACCTATCTCTTATGGTTAATGTGGCCAAACTGGATTGGGAAGGAGGACCAAGCGGAGGGACAACCACAAGGAAAAGCCAGCAAGAAATTAAAACCCTCAAGAAGCAGTAGGGCTCAGGATAGGCAGCAAGCCTGAGACGGAGCCCAAGGAGAGAGACAACCGGTCTCTGTGGCCAAGGCACTGCCCTCGCTCAGAGCAGTGCCTCGCATCACAGCAGAGCCCTGGGTCTGGTCGGCTGAAAGCCCCCCAGCCCATATGTTCCTCTGGCTCACAAGTGTGATATGTTATGCCTTCACTTTGGTGCGGGAGAAGAAGAGGAGGGAGAAGGGGGCAAATTAATTCAGAAGCTCTTGGCAGGCACATGAGTAACAAAATAAAGGCAGAAGTTATGGAGAGCAAGCCTGCACTGCCAAGTGAAGTCACAAGTGGCTTAGTCCAGATTTGAGTCTTTTTTTTTAAATTTTTATTGTTGTTGTTATTATTATTATTAGCATTTGGCAAAAGGAGCCAGGAAATACCTTGCTGGTGATGTCTGCTTCTCCCAGCACAAGCCAGTTTGGAATGCTGAATGGCTTACCCTGAAAAGGGAGAACCATGCTATTTCCAAGCCTCTGACTTCTACTGCCATTTATTTAAGCAGCATTACAACAATTTTATTTTTGCTTTTATTTTCTAAGTTATTACATGACAAGAAGAAATCTTCCCAAGAACGTTCATTTTTTTTCTCCTCCTCTATTAACTGGACATGGCCTCAGGTAGCGAGGGAAATTACCCAACACACACCCCCCGATGAAAGTTGAGTTCAATCTAACAGGAAAAAGCCTCTGTTCACTTAAAAGCCTTATAAAGAAAAGAATCCTGAAAGAATCCTGTATTTCAGATATGTAAACACAAAACTAGAATTCACTGGTTCATCTGAAAAGTGAAATACATAGTCCCACTGCAGGATACAAATAACTCCCAGTTAAACCAACGTCAATGACTTCCTCCCTGCAGCAACAGAACGTATGGTCTAACAGGGCATCTAGTTTTGAAGGAACCTGTTTTTAACTTCTGGGCAAAAAAGAAGTTTAAGCCTAAGGAGAATGAAAAATTATGTATGCTACTTACAAAAAAAGGCCCAATTTAGCAATATATAGAGCATCAAATTCATAGCAAGCCACCTACAAACCTCTCATTTGAAGTGAAAGCCAAAAATACAGCTCTCTGACAGAATATATCCCTCCATCTGTTTGCTGCTTCAGGTCAGATTAAGTACTGCAGCTTCTTAGAAAGCTAAATAAACCTTACCTAAAGGGACCCTCAAAACACTGATATGTGACTCTGGCCATCTTTTTTCTTCCTCCTCT